>PVIH01010021.1:0-78326 GCA_004025045.1 Sigmodon hispidus
AGAGAGAGAGAGAGAGAGAGAGAGACCCTGACACCCTCCAGTGCTGTCCAGGGTACACACAGACCACCCCTTGACTCTTCAGCTTGAAATGTGGCCTCCCTTTCCATGAACAGAAAGTTCCCCTTTCGTGCCTTCAAATGCTGGCCTGCTTTAATCTCCTCACCCTTTCTGCTCCCTGCCCCAGATCCCATCCTGTTTCCTGAGCACACACATAGCAAAGGTCCCTTCCTCATCTTACAGCAAGGGCCCTGTGCTCTACCAGGACCCCAAGTGCTGGAAGGCATCTCTTGGATTATGTTCATCAGGTATACACGGGTTGAGCACCTGACAAAGGCCCAGCTGGATCTGAACAGGGTCTGTCACCTCCAGCCCAGGTGGTCACCTCTACCCTGGGAACAAAGAAGCCTCCAGTGCTGCCGGGTTTCATGTATGTGTGAGGAGCATCTACCTTTCAGACACCTAACCCCGTCCTTGCTCCTTTTCCCATCTCCTCTAGGAATCTACGGTCTCCAGACATTCCAGCCACGGGCCCCAGGATGTCCTCAGCGGGGCATCTGGTTTCTTTTCCACGGTGGCCCCAAGATAGATGGCCCCAGCCATCACGGTTCGATCTAGCTTCCACCTTCCCAGGCCACTTGACTCTACTTCCAGCAAGAAACTTCTCCCCAGAAAGAAAGGTGGTTCTGACCATCTCAGGAGAGCAGAAAGAGGCCCTTCCCAGGTCCTCCCCGCTGCCCCTGGAGGCCCAGGGCTGCTTTCTCAAGGGACAAGCGACAGACAGTTGATTGGAAGGACAGACTCCTGAGCTCCTTTGGGGATGCTGATGGGAGCTCCGCTGGCGGGACACCTCGGGGCCTCTCCAGCGGTTCGCGATCCGGCGCAGGCGCTCCACCCTCCCAAACGCCGGCGCCAGGGACTCAGTAGAGCCCGGTGTACCTCGGGTCGAAACTCGGAACACGCACCGGGAGTGCCCCTTCCAACCCGGGCCACCTCGCCAAGTCGGAAAGCGACAGTGGCGAGCGGCGGGCTGCGGTACCTGTCAGCAGCTGGAGCCTGTGTCCCAGCACCTTCATCTCGGCGTCCGAGGAGCGCGCTGGGCAGCCCGGGGCGAGGCGCGCGGTAGCCGCAGAGAGGAGCGGCGGGAGCGGCGGGAGCAGCAGCCGGTAGTTCGGAGCGCTCACCGCCCCCTCCAGCAGGGTTTAAAAAAATCCACCAATGGCACAGCCGCGCACCCCAAAAGACACCCGCCGCCACCTGGCTGGGGTGAGCGCCGAAGGGAGTGTGGCACCGCGGGAGGGGCCCTGCGCCTGCCGCCCCCGGCCGTCGCGGCAGGACAAGTGGCCGCGGTCTCCCGGGGGTCCGGGACAGGAAGCCGAGGAAAGGCTGGGAAACAGGGCGTCGCCCTCGCGTGGGCGGGAGGTGGCGGCGGTAGAAGGTGCGGGGCTGCAGTGTGGCTGCACCGAGAGGGGATGATGACAAGGGTGAGGGTGCGGCGACTCACCCAGGCTGCCAAGCGACACGGTCGCGCAGGCGGGAGCCGGGCCTGGATGCCGCCGCCCACGAGTGGTGCAGGTCCCAGGCACAAGCAAGCCCCAGAGCTGGGGGCGGGGCTCCGCGCCGCGGGGGCGTGCCCACGTGGGTGGGTGGGCGTGGGCCGAACCGCTAGTCCCGCTTGGTGGCTGGACCGGAGCTGCTACCCGATGTGGGAGTGGGCGGGAGGTCCCAGGGGACGACCGACTGACAGCCTGGCACAGACCCAGGCAGTCTGCAGCGTCCCGTCCACTGCTCACATCTGGCAGGCTCCCGGAGAGGGTCCTGGTTCCGCACAGCGCTCCGCGTGGACTACTGAGACGCTGGCCTTGGCTCCAGGTGGCCAGCACCTGAAGTGGCAGTGAATTAACTCCACTGTCCTGCTGAAGAAGCTGCTGAGATTTTGATGGCTGCAGGTGGGGCACACATCCATATTGACAGCTTGTGGTGCTTTGGACAAACACTGGGGCCAAAACAGCAAGCTTAGTTTCTGCGGGTTTGGGAAATCCCTCCCGCCTCGTGTCTTCCTTTGTTAAAGGAGTTGGGGTGGGGCAGTCTGGTGACAGAATGAACCATCTCCAAAATGCCTTTCTTTCCTTAGGCTATGGTTCTGTAGGTAGGACTAGGGCTCTGCACTTCCGAGCACTTGAAGTTTATTTATTTTCACCACTGTGACTTCTGACTTATTACTCTTTCAGCCTCTTCATACCCGGTGAAACTGGGAGAGAGCTGACCTCCGAAGACTCCTGTAAGAATTAAATGTGGGGCTGGAGCTACCGAGAAGATGGCTCAGGATAAAGCCCTTGCCCTGCAAACAGAATTTAAATTCCAGAACCCTAAAGCCCAGCATGCATGGCGGCTTAGAGGGAAAGTATTGGTTTAGGCCCCCAAAGGCCAAGTCCTCGGCACAAAGGACATGTATCTGCTCCAGAAATGGAGGACAGAGAGAAGGGGAAGGGAATGGGACAGGGGGCAGGGGAATTTGTCCCAGAGGGACAAAGGACTGCCTCTGGCTAGAAAGGAGACACCCGTGTCACATAGGAAAGTGGCAGTTTATAAAGGTACAAGGGGGAACCTGACGCTAAGATGAGGTGGTTAATTTTGATTGGCCATGTTAATTAGGTGAGCCAAACAGGGCTTGATTGTTCGACTTCAGTACTTTGATAGCTGGACCTTGGTAGTCAATCTCAGATGAAGGAATTGGCTAAATAAGGGAACAGACCTTTCGGAATGTAATCCAACTGTTTTAGCAAGGCAGAGGGAATCAGGGAGAAGGACAAGGCCATGCTTACCCTGCTCCAGTTGGCCAGAGTCCCTGGTGGCCATCTATAATCCCAGCACTCAGGAGGCAAGACTGCATCCTTGAGGCCTGCTGGCTCACTAAGCCAGCTGGGTGATGAGCTACAGGTCACAGAGAGACTGCCTTGGTAAATATAACAGAGACACCCATGTCAATGCTAGACAAGTGGGGGCATGTATACACAGGCACTCCCCAACAAGTGCAAACATGTACACATGTACCACACATACATTCCACCCCAGAGTAAATGACAGACTGTGAAGAATATACTTAGTGTCTTGCCAGATACATTGTTTTAGTGTTCAATAAGTGGTTGCTATTATTGATAATGATGATAATATTGTCATTTACTGCCTCAGACTTTCCAGCTTCTACGGTTCGCAATAATTTCAGAATGAGTCACAGAATAAATTGCCCACCGCCTGACATTCTGTTGCCTGACATTTGTAAGTTTTGTGCCCGAAAGTGCCTTCCTTCTTAGAATTTCCAGTCAGTGATAGTAATGTGGCATCACATGCAGAGCTACTGAATGCCGTATTCTCAACCAGTGTACGCACAATACTGGCAACATTATTACCATGCAATGCCTTGGATGCACAGCCACCAGATGCCTACAGAAAGTCTGGGGATTCTTGTTTCATTTTCCTATGGTTCTGGTCTCAAGCAGTTCTTCCCTGGAGCCCTGGACCTTCTGAAGCTGGGTGTCTTTCAGCGTCCCAAGCCCGACACATGGCCTGGCAGGAGTCACCCTACATGTCTTCACATTTCGAAAGCTCTGGGCAGCCTCTGTGCCACAGCAGTAGGACCCGGGCATCCATGAGAGAAGATGAAGCATGTGTGAAGAGGAAGAGTCAGATGATGGAGGGAGAATGTGAGCTGTATGGAAGTCACTGAGGAGACTGAGAAGCATAGGAAAGAGCGAAGGTGACAGCCGAAGCTGGGTGTGGAGCGCCTGGGTGGCTATGTGAATGCCAGTCATGACCTGTCATAACCTATAACTACCACCTCAGTGGAGCCCCTGTCAGAGAAGCCATCGCACAGGGCCAGGCTGAGACAAAGTGCTTGTGTGTATGGGGACAGTGCTCCCAAGATCCTAGCCATCGAGGCTTCCTTCCATACAGTTGAGTTTTGACAAGAAATATGGCAGAAAGCAGCCCAAGTACTGGCCTGTCATTCCCCCTGAAGTTCAGAGCCCTGGCACAGGGACCCCAGGAAATACTTCCTGAACATAGCCCTTAGCGTCACCTCCTTTGTTTTGGATGCATTCTCTTCTGGGTATTTCTCAGAGAAAGAAGCCCACAGACTGATAGAAACATGTCCAGAAAGTTCCATTGGGCTCTTCACATGATGAATGCAATCTAGCAGCCACATAGAATTCTGTCAGCAGGAGGTATAACTGTTGTTAACATGAGAAAGATTCCCCTAATATAGATCGATAATTGTGCGTGATGTCCTGGCACTTGAATTGCTAGCAATCCCCAGTTCACTGAAGTTCTTGTCTAGAGATGGAGGAAAACAAGACCTGGAGGTTTTAAAAGGTTCCTGGCAAGAGCTCTGGTCTGTGTGTCTGTCTGTCTGTGTGAAGCAGGGTGTCTGTAATGGCCTTGAACTGATACAAAGCATCTGCTTGGCTCACATGACCTATTAACTTTAAGTGAGCATTCTGTTGTGTCAGGATCTGCATTTCCACCCCAGAATGTAGCAACTTGCTAGATGATAAAGAAAGTGATTGTTGAAGCCCCCAGGAGCTGGTTGAGTCAAGAATCAGTGCTGATGCTCTGGGTCAGTCACTGCAAGAAAGTTACCACCTTTTGAGCCAGGGGAAGAGAAGAAGTCACCGTCAGGTCCTTGTGCACATGGGGCTTCCTTCTTCTTTGGTTCCTCATGCAGGCAGCTTGCTGCTTGAAGGCAAACTTGATAGTGGGGGTTTTAACAGCGGGAGCAGAGCAGCAGAGGCCAAGCTTGTACAGGGACAGGGTGCCCCTAAGAAGTGTCCTTGGCCTTGTTCCTAGTTCCTTGGAAGATGCCTCATCAGTCACTGCTATGCAGAGTAAGCAAAAGATTGGCTGTGCCATGCCGAGGCTGGAGAAGAAAGCTCCCATTTCCTCCTTTGAAAGCAGACTGAAATGTCAGACAGGGTGTCTGCTGCAGGAGACAACCTATTCTGGCTAACTGGGGCACAAGAGGACTTAGTTAAAAAGTCTGGCAACTCAGAACAACAAGAGCCAGGCTTGATCAGCAGGCAGCCTTGATCTGGTGCTCACCTGCGGATACAGACTCTAGATACTGCCATCTGGACCACAGCTGCCCCTGAAGCAGGGTGAATGATGCTGCCACCACCCTCACCAGGTGGGTGGATACTGTGTTTCAGTTTCTAATTCACAGCCCAGAGCACATCTGGTTGGTGGAGCCCAGATCCGGCCCCCATAGAACTGCAAGGGAAGCCAGAAAGAGGGAAGTGGGCTCTGCCTCACAATACTGCTGGATTCTGGTAGCCAAATAAGTACCCGGAAGCAATTTCAGATAACAATGGGCTTGCGGCACTGTTGTGAGATGGCACACATGGACCCTTAAGATGGATCCTGGTGCCAAGTAACATGTTGTCTCTGGTCCACGAGACCTGCTCTGCACTGTGAGCCCCAAGTGTCAACCAGGGGTGCTTCCTTGTGCTTTTTCCTCTTGCTCCTCTTTTTTTCCAGTGGGTGAAAGACAAGAGGACCTTCAGAGCAGCGTGGCTTGCTGCCCTTCCAGATGCAGAAGCATCCGTGCCTGCTGCCAGGAGGACAGGTGACTGGATTTTTCCATTGTGGTGATGAATTGGGCTGAGTCACCATCCCTCTCTGGTCCCCTTGTGACCATGACTGGGAGCAAGCGGAAAAATGTAAGTGATGGGTTGGGCAGGGGCACAGATGAGCCTGGGGCCAAAGAAACTTCATCTTTTAGCAGGGACGGGGAGGCAGAGGCTCCCCTCTGCTCCCTACTCAGTGGCCAGCTGAAGGATGCCCTCACCTTTTGTGACATCAGCGTTTTACCCCTTGGTGCCAAGCCCTGTGCTACAGAGTCCTCTAGAAACAAGAGTTGACCCAACATTGATCTTTTCTTTAAACGTCATGAGCTGATGGAAGAAACCAGCAGACAGCTCACAGTCTGGGGACCAGGAAGAGACAGTCAAGATGTACAGTTGAAGTTACTGTAGCATTGAAGGCTGTGGCACTCAGGAAGGTCTTCCTAGAGGTAGAGACAGCTGAGCCTGCAGATAAATGGAAGGTCAACAGATGGAGTAATGGAGAATAGCTCTGTCCACTCATACATCTGTACACACACACACACACACACACACACACACACACACACACAGGTAGCAAGATCTTGTCTAAAAAAATTTATAAGCCAGTATTAACATTTCAAGGCATAAACCATCACCATTTTATGATTATCATGATAAAAATTATTCTTTTGGGAAGCCAAGAAAGAAGTTCAGGGCCAGCCTGGACTATCAGGTGAGAGCCTATCTTAATAACAAAATTCTCCTCTACTATAACAGCTGGCACTGTCCCTTTTTCTTTGGGTGCATCTCACTTTTTTGGCCAACCCCCGTTACTGGAACATTTAGGATGCGTTCATTTTTCATAACTGCAAGCAATGTAGCAAGTAGCCCCCGCCACCCAAGCCTTTGCACACATGTCTGCTGAGCCGCTCGGCAGCCTCCCTCATCTGGTTATGTGTTTCTGACACCTATCAATACCAGTTCATCCCATCTGGAAGCTAGCGTGTGTTCAAAGCATGACTGTCTCCACACCTGTGTGGGTTCTGAGGAGAATCCAAGGAAAAGAACCTGGTGTAAAAGTCTGGAGCTTTGATCATGTTCTATAGATACATAAAGTATTACATTGGAAGAAATTGAATGAGGGGCAAGACCACCAGGCTTCTCTTCTATTATTGCAACTTCCTGTTAATCACTTCAAATAAATATTAGAAACAAAAGTGGTGCAGACCTGGGGATGAGCTATTTAGCCAAGTCAAATAAGTTGATGTTTTTAGGTCAAGCAGAGGTGGCCTTATCTTAGTTTCCTTTGGAAGGCAGGACAGGGTCAAAGAAAGGCACCCCTTGGGGCTGGTGGCTTCCCTGCACATTGGTGCCCACTGGCTGGAGCATGGCTCCCATGGCCTCCCTGAGAGTCTAGAAAGGCACCCATGCCCAAAGGCTGAGAGCCTGGCAGAAAGAAGATGAAAGTGTGAGCTATGGAGAACAAAGCTATTCTTCTCAAGGAGAAAATGCACCTGGAGGAATCTCTGTCCTGAGGCCCGGGAGCTGGAACCCCTTTCCATGGGCTCAGGCTTCTTGGCTGTCCCTGTCACAGCCCCACCCTCCTCTGAGCTCAGGTGAAGTCCATTTCTCTCACTTGGGATCCATTAAATCCTATGGTTGGATCAGCCAAGGACATCCATTCTCAGGGCTACAGTGATCCCCAGTGTTCTCAGCACATGACAGCAGATGTGGGTGAAGCCAGAGATCTCTGTCGAGTCCCCTATTCATGATACTGTGATTTGGAGTTTGTATTTTCCTAGGCACGCTGGAGGCAGTGTGAGGCTCTCCTGAGGTGCTGGTAGCAGCTCCAGTCAGACTCAGGATTTTATGGGAAACAGATGCATTGCTGTGTGCGGTATCGCTGGTTTCAGTGGCTTCGGAGAGTCAGTGATTTTCAGCTTTCCAGCCCTTCCCTCCATAAGTCAAGGAAGCCTCTTCTAAGCCAGTGTCCTTTTCTTTTTTTCCCCCTCCCTTGGGCCTTGCCATTGTTGCAGCCTGTTTACCAGGAGCCCTGGCTCCTGCATAAGCCCTTGGCTAAGCCTTGAATCCCCTAACCTGATTCCAGACTAAACCAATTGTTCTCTTAAGGCCCCGTCTCATTCACTTTTTCTTATTGCCTGGTCTGCATTCAAGGGGCCAGACCATCAAAATAGCCAGTTAAGGCTTCATGGCCTAGGGCTTTATGGTAAGCAAAGGAAAGTCCTTGCCCGCAGGGAGACTTCACCAATATTTGCTGAATAAATCCGTGAATGAAGAGCCCTGCAGGCTTAGTACCATTGCAGTAAACAAAATACCACTCTCAAAATGCTATGCCCTGACCCTGAGATTGTAACTGTGTTCATTGACACCAGGGAATGAAGGTTCTAGAAGAAAGATGTCAATCAGCTGGTTTATTTATTTATTTTCAAACAGGGTCTCTTGTATCCTAGGCTGGACTCAAACCTGCTGTGTAACTGAGGATGACTGTGAATTTCTGATCCTCCTGCCTCCACCTCTGGTTTATATGGTGTTAGAAATCCAACTCAGGACTTCTTTTATGAATTCTACCAACTGTACTATATCCCCCAGCTCAGCTGGCTCTCAAGCAAGCAGGGAGCCTGGGATCGAGGGAAGCGTCAGCAGGTATACATCTGTCATTGAGTCTGACAACCTGAGTCTGGTCCCCAGGATACGTGTGGCAGACAGGGAGAACAGTCCACCAAGCTGTCCTCTGCATTCTACATATGTACAGTGGCACATGTCCACCCCCCCAATAATGAACACATTAGTAAGAATGCAAAATAAAGAGATTATCCTGGGTGGTCTGGGTGGCCCAGGGAATCACAGGGGTCCTTGAGAGCAGAAGGGAGAGGCAAGAGTGAGACCAGAGCTTGAGAAGGCTTTGGTTTGACAAAGCTGTTGGCTTTGGAGGTAGAGGACAAGGCGGTGAGCCCAAGCAGGTGGGTGGGCAGGTGGGTGGGCAGGCAGGTGGACAGGCAGGTGGGCAGGCAGCTGGAAAGGGTACAGGTTGGAACTTCTAGTGTCCCCAAAGGGAAGCAGTGAAGGGGACATTGTGCTTTTAGCCCGAAGAAACACATTTTAGACACAAGATCTCCAAAACTATTTTTTATAAAAAAATGTGTATCCAGGGGCTGGAGAGATGGCTCAGCAGCTAAAAGCACTGGCTGCTCTTCCAGGGGTGGGGCTCCATGTTCAATTCCCAGCACCCATATGGCAGCTCACAGTTGTCTGTAACTCCAGTCCCAGTGGACTGGGGTCCTTTCTGGCCTTTGTCAGCACCGTGTGCTTATGGTACACAGACATACATGCCAACAAAATATTAATATACATAAACTTTTAAATAATTTATTTTTATTTTATGTAATTGGTATTTTGCCTGCATGTATGTCTGTGTGAGGGTGTTGGGTCCCCTGAGTCAGGTCTTACAGACAGTTGTGAGCTGCCATGTGGGTTCTGGGAATTGAACCCAGATTCTTTGGAGGAGCAGCCAGTGCTCTTAACCTGAGCCATCTCTCCAGACCTCACATAAAAAAATTTAATGTGTGCTGTTTTAAGCTTCTTAAGTGGTAATTTCTTTTACAGATGTGATTAAAAAAACAATTAAGGCAGTGTCCTATCTTTTATGCCAAGAACCATAATTCTCATCACTTAATGGCCACTTATTAAATAATGGTTGACCTGAAGCAGGTTACTGCTAGCAGGAAAGACACATAAGAAAAACTGGTCACCCCCCCCCAGTTTTTACATCAAGGGTCTACCAGGTTTGGGGGGTATAGTTTTGTCTTGACACAAACCAGTTGGGTTGCATTGGATCAGATGGATCACAAAGAAGGAGACAGAGTCAGAAACTTTCAAGGGAAGGGAATTTATAGGGCAGTAAGTGAAAAGTAAGGTCCAGCAGGTAGGACCAGCATGCTGTCACTACTGCCCGCATGCCATCTCTGGGTGTCACACCTGCTACCTTCTCAGTCACAGCCAGCACGCACTGAGTTTCCATTTCTTCTGGTCAGGCCCATCATGCCAGAGTCATAACTGTCAGCCTGCTAGTGGTACCCCAGTAACAGCAAAGTATGGCACCCCCACACATGTGCTTTAGCCTACCCATCAGTGTGAGCTGACGACTGAGAACCGAATACATAGAAAGCTTTCTGGCTCCTTCTATTTGCCTAAAGCAGGGCGTATATTTATGGCCTTTGTCTGTCTGTCTTTGTTCTTTCAGGGTCTGGGTATGTAGAGGCAGAGAGAACTTGAGACCCCATTGCTGGGATCTGAGGGGTGTAGCACCACAGCCAGGAAGGACATGCATTTGTAAAGGTTCCCTTTGTGACTTCTCACCAGGGAGACAGCTGGAGCTGGGGCCACCAAGGAATCATGATGAATCTAAGTGGCCCACCCCGTGGTGCTTCATACACCTGTCTTCCCACTATCTCTCCCAGAATTCTGTCTCTTTGTCTCATCACTGCCCCCAAAAGATGCTCTGTGAGCTTGAGTTTACCCAGCTGACTTTGCAGGTCTTCCCATGGGGCACTCTAATCTGGCGTCTGTCTTTGGTAAATATCACCTGCAGGATCCCAGCCAGGGAACTGCGGCCAAGGGCAGAGAAAGAGTAGGTTTGTTTGTTTGTTTGTTTGTTTGTTCATTTGTTTTCCCCTTCTCTACAATACCACCTCACTTTGAACTAGGCCTTCCTGTTGACAACAGCTGCCTGTGTCTGCCATCTGCTCAGTGACTGGTCACTAGGGTGAATGGCCGGCCTAGTTGTCATTTGGGGAAATGGCTCCTGAGAGGAGGCACTATGCCTCCAAGACAAAAGTGGGAATTCCTTCAAGGGTCTCCTGCATCAAAGCCTAAGCCACCCTTCGCTTATCCTGATACATTATTTATGGCCAATTATTTGCCTCCTGCTGGTACCAGATGCTGCTTGCCAAAGCTGTGACCTCTCTGTGTCCTCTGGAGAGGACCAGGACCAGCTCTGTCCCTGCCTGCCTACCCAGCCCTCCACGCCCCCCCTCTCCTGGTGTAGGGTACAACCTGCCCCTCTCCCTACATACAAGATACGCCTTGTAAGATAAGCACAGTCCCTCCTCTGTCAAGCCAGCTGGCACTTTCCTTCAAAGTCATGGCCATAGGGAAGTCATCTCACCCCAGTGTGTGTGTGTGTGTGTGTATGTGTGTGTGTGTTTGGAAGGAATGTGCGTGCTGTATGTGGGATGAGTTTGAACAGTCAAGGTTGAATGTGTTGCCTCCTCTGGTCTTGCAGCTGAGAATGTAATCAGGATCGTTTTCTCCTCCCAGGTGAGAGGAATCCAGTTCTTCCAGGAGCAGCTGTATTTGTGAGGCACTTAAGGTCAGCTTTGTTCACTTTGCCTTTGTCCCAGGCTTGTTCTGAGGTCCCAATTATTGCAGTGATTTTGGCAGTGCTAAAATCGAACTGTGCTACACAAACACACCCCATCATCTTCCACTCCATTCTTTAATATTTTTATTACACTTAATTCATTTAGAGTGTCTGTGTGTGGACACATGTGTGCCATGGTGTGTGTATGGTTGAAGGATGATTTGCAGGAATCAATTCTCCCCTTCCACCATGTGGGTCCCATGAAGCAAACTCAGGCACCATTGCTCGGCTGAGCCATTCTGTCAGCCTCCTCCACTCCATTCTTACAGGAGCAGCCACAAAAATCACATCAAACTTACTTAGGCAGTAATCAGCTGAAATGGGTTATATGTTTCTTGCCACAATCCTGTGAAGCAGTTATTTAGCTTGCCCCCCAATCAGTAATTGTGCCTCAGATAAACTCCATTGGCTGTGGTGTTGTTAGTGCTCTGTGCGAAGATGCTATCCCTATTTTATAGATGACAAACCCAAGGCATAGAGGAGAAAGTTTCGGGGAGCTCTGTGATGGAGCAAAGACTGACTAGATAGACGCCTGAGTCCACACTGAAAAGCCCAGGAGAGATGCCAGACTCCATGGGACTGCATCCTCATCTTCTGCCAGTGTGTCTTCTTCCTCTTCCTCTTTCTTTTCTTTTGTGTGTGCGCATGTGTGTATTGGAAATCAATCATAGGGCCTTGTAATGCTGGGCAAGCATTCTGCCACTGAGCTGTTCTCCTAGATTTTGGGGGGACGGAGATGTGGGGCCTCAAGTGTAATCCAGGTTGGCTTTGGATTCACAATTCTGCCTCTGCCTCCTGTATACTGGGATCACAGGTATATGCCACCATGACTGGCTTCCCAGCTCCTTTCCTGCACACCTTAGGGCCGCCTCTAATTTTCAGCCCTGTACCACTTCCTGCTGATAGTGAATGAACTTGTCTCTGCTGTCTGAGTTAATTATTTCAAAAACCCATTTGGAACTCACTCTGCTGGGTCTGATTTGTTCCTTTTGGCTAATTTAATAGCTCTGTTTTCAGAAGTGGGTGTGATTTGAAAACTTGCTTGCTGGGCTGATGGCTGTGTAGAGTTTTTCATTGTTGTTTTCTTTGAACCCGGGCTCATACAAGCCTGTCGATTGTGGAGCCAGCAGCAGAGTAGAGTAGTGGCACAGGCTAGGCAGAGGCCAGGCCTTGGCTGACTGTGTGCCTAGGCTCAGCAGCCAGGGCGTGGCAGAGGCCAGTCTCGAATTGTTGGAAACTATATCAGATCCTTGAAAGAAGAGGCAGCTGGAGAGATGGCTCAGTGGTTAGTTACCAGCACTTGCTTCTATTCCAGAGAACTCAAGTTCAGTTCCTAGCACCATGTCAGGCAACAAACAGACTGTAATTTCTAGGGGGCCAGACACACTCTTCTGGCCTCTGCACTCATACTACATGTAGATGATAGGCATGGACACACACACACATACACACACACACACACAATGATAAATATTTTAAAAATGAAGAGACATAGAACACGGCCCATGGAATCAATTAGGCAGGGCTCTTAGGGCCCCACAGAGACAGGAACAGCAGCCACAGACCTGCATGGCTGTCTGTGTTAGGCCCTCTGCATACATGCTGTGGTTGTTTAAGTTGGGGTTCTATGGGGCTCCTAGCACTGGGAGTGGGGGCGTCTCTGACTCTTTTGCCTGCTTTCAGGATGAATTTCCTCCTACTGGTCACTCATTCAGCCTTGACATAAAGGCTTATCTTTGGTTTATTGCATCCTGTAATACCGCGTTCAGTGCTGTCATGGGAGGCCTGCTCTTTTCTGAAGGGAAACCCAGGAGTGGATCTGGGGCGGGGGTGGTGGCTGGGAGTAGGAGGAGGGAGGCTGTGGTTGGGATGTGTCACGTGAGAAAAGAATAAATACAAAGAAAACAGAAAGCTAACCAAGAGGCAGCTGGTTTCAGCCGGGGATGTGTCCCCAGCTGTGGATGCTCTACGAGGGCCCTAGACTTGAAAGATGTTTAGTTTCTCCCTTGTATTTTTCTTACTGTTTTGTTTTCTACTGTTTCAAGCCTATAACAATGTCTAGAGGGCTGAGGACGCAGTTCAGTGGAGCATCACTCGTCTGGCATATTCACCAGCTCCACTCTCCAACATGGGGGTGTGCATAATTCCAATATAAGACTAAAGCTGCTGTGACGTGTCATTAAAAAGAAGGTAATTAATAAAGAGATTTCTAGTCCTCTAGGTGAGGCCCCAGGCAATCCTTGTTTTATGAACCTGGTGAATTTAACATCAGGCCCAAAAGGCTCCCCTGAAAATAAAGTAGAACTCAACAGGATGAGAGAACAAATCCTGGGCTGACAGCTACAATACAGTAACGACAGATAGCCTGGCCTAAGGACATCTTGATCCGCAGGCAGCAGGAGACTGTGTGCCACTCTGGGCATAGCCTGAGAACATGACCTTAGAGCACACCCCTGCAATGACTCACTTCCTCTATCAAGGCCACACCTCCTAATAGTGCCACTCCCTATAGGCCAAGAATTCACATACATGAAGGCAAAGCCTCCTATTCAAACAACCATTATATATATGGAGAGAGAAAGAGAGAGAGAGAGAAAGAGAGAGAGAGAGAGAGAGAGAGAGAGAGAGAGAGAGAGAGAGAACGTGCTGTTGACTCTGGTTGTTGGTATTCCTAAGTGGACTGCAGGCCGAGAGGCAGAGAGGGTGTGTATGCTTTCCAAGCAGATGTAGATCAAGTTCTGGGCAATGCTGAGTTGTGCTCTGAGCTCATGGGATTCAGGAAGGCAGGCAGATGGAGCTTCAGACTTGAGCAGCACCTGGTCTGTCCAGCGGGGTAAGCTCTATAGAGTTCCACAAGCTGACAGATGGTGTTCTATAGGATGGCAATGGTCCTCTCTAACAGATACGGCAGCTCCAACCATGTAAACTACAGGATGTGATGAGTCTGGGGACTGCTGAGGCTTCTAAATGTGCTGGGATAGGAATGCAAACCTGTACAGGGTCAAAAGCCCTAATGCAGATGCGGCTGACCCCTGCTTTGCCATTTATTTTTAACCTTATTCTCTTAGGAGTGCTGAGGAAAACTGACCTTTGAGAGCTCCTCAGTGTGCTGGGCAGGGTCCAAGGAGCCTGGCATAGGCATTGGTCCATAGGCTGTGCAGCCTGTGGGCTGATAGGACATCACCTCTTTCAACCCAGGTTGACCCTTCAGCAGCTTGATCATCCCAGCTTAAATGACAAAGGAAAATCCCATCATGAGTCCAGTCCTTAAGGTCTCCTGTGCGTAGGTCACTGACAGTGCCCCAATCAGGCATTAAAGCCCTGAAGTCAAGCCATTTCTGACTCTCTGCTCTGCATTATTTATGATGCTGTCTCTATCAGCCTTTTTCCTGACAGATATAAGAGCTCAAAACTGCTCTCTTTGTCCATCTTCAAGAAAGCAAAGGTGAATCGGTGACAGAATCCAGCCTGGGGCCTGTAGATATCCTAACCTCTCACACTTCCTTAGGTATGTGGGATGCAGGGGGATGAAGGTCAAATCCAGCCACAACAGCAAACATGTGCCAATGCCGTGAGGACAGTGAAGATGGAGGGGTTCTGTTTGTTTCTGCTGAGTGAGCGCCAGAGGTCCTCAGACTCAACCAAATGCTTTCTCTTCCAGGATCACCAAGGACAAGACAGGGTAGGTTTGATGTTTGAGATGGCCATAAACTATTAGAAACTATTTGGAGGGAAGTGACTGTGGAGCCCAGAACAGCTTGTCTATAAAGCTGCCATGACAGGCTTAATAAAAACCAGCTAGACAGTAGGCCTGCATCTCTTACTAACTGTACCTGGTAGTTCCAGGAAAAGCTCAAAACAGACATCACCCAGGGAGGGGCCAGCACCTAAGGAGAAATATCTGATAGTCCAAACATTCCAAATCTTTACATAGTCCTTGAGTCCAGCACACTCCTATTCCCCTTGATCTGGACAAGATACCACTCAACAAATGTCAGCCAATCAGGGTCCTGAACCCTGGAAATGGATAAAAATTCCACCCTACCCTGCCCAGGCTTGGTGTTCTCTGGTCTAACCATTGCATCTAAGACAGAGAGACCAGGCTTAAGCATAAATAAAGGCCCTTTGATTTTACATCTGGGATTCAGTCTCTGTGGTGGTCTTTTGGGGGTCTCCTCAGTCTAAAACATAACAGTGACCAGAACAGACACTTTATGGAGGAAACAGCTATTGAGAAACAAGCTTCCCCTGGAGTCAGTGCTGTGGCCTGTGGCCTGTGCTCTGCCTCACTCATGTCAAAACCTACCCACTTCATCATGATTGGGATTAACACCCCTAGAAAAGATTTATTTGTTACCGTTGTACCTGTATCAAGAGATTCCCCCAAAACTGCCAGGGAGCTGGATTCTGATGCAAACACATGAGGGTCAGTTTATTCTTTTGCACAGGTTTGAAACGGCAAAACCCCATGTTCTGATGCAGCAGAGAGAATTTGGTCCATGCTCAGGGGTGAGAGGGTTTCTCAAGAAAAAAAAAAAAAAAAAAAAGCACAAGTAGGGTGTTACACGTCTTGGCATTTTGGGATTGGGTAAAGGGATATGAGGTAGAGCAATTCTTTGAAACTATTGGTTAAACTTTCAGTGGGTAGGGGGGAAACCAAGTTTTAAATCTATTGGCTGTCAGACACATTCCTAAGATTTTTCCTAGATTCTTCTTAGACCTGAGCCCTGCCCTCAGGCACTAGATAGTCTATAATAATAATAATAATAATAATAATAATAATAATAATAATAAAAGGTTTTTCCCCTGAGATAAGTTCTGTAAAGGTAAGTCTATGCCTTCACAGTTACTTTTATTTTGCTGTGCCCAACAGCTGACAAGAAGTTACTTACGGGCTGGGGTTTATTGGGGCTTACTGTTCTCCCGTCCCTCATGGTGGGGGAAGGCAGGGCAGCAGGTCACAGCATTGGCAGTCAGGAAGTGGGGCGGGGCTATCATACCTCAAGACCCACCCTCCGTGATTTACTTCCCCAGTGAGACTCCACCTCCTAAAGTTCCATAATATTCCAACAGCACTGCTAGCTAGGGATGATGCTCAAACACATGAGCCTGTGGGAACGTTTCACACTCACACAGTTAAGCCCTTCCACTGTGTGAGGAGGAATGGATGAGGAAATGGACCCTCACCAGACTTGACCAAATCAGTCAATGCCTTGGCCTCAGACCACTCAGGCTTCACAGTTAGGAGAAGTAAATTTCTGAGGTTTATCATTTTTATATATGTTGTCTTTTTTCTTGTGGTTTTGTTTTGAGCCAGAGTCTCACTTTATTTTATTTTTTATTTTTTATTTATTTATTTTTTTAAACTTTATTTATTTATTATTTATTTGCCTTGGTGTTTGCCTGGAACTGGAACTACAGACAGTTGTTAGCTGCCATGTGGGTGCTGGAAATTGAACCCTGGTCCTCTGCAAGAGCAGACGGTGCTCTTAACCTCTGAGCCATCTCTCCAGCCCTGAGTCTCACTTTATAATACTGGCTGTTCTGGACCTCTCTCTATTGATCAGGGTGGCCTTGAACTCAGAGATCTGTCTGCCCCTACTTCCCAAGGGCTGGGATTAAAGGCATGTACCATAATTTTTAAACTACATTTTAATTATCCATTTTTGTGGTTAGATATGGCACACCCATGTGTGGGAGTAAGAGGACAGTCAGGTCTTTTTCCCCCTCTCTGGGGCCGGGGATTGGACTGAAGTTGTTGGACTTGACAACAAGCATTGTGACCCACCAACATCTTGCTGGCCAAACTGTGTTTACAAGCTACCAGTGTGTAATATTTGCTACTGCAGCCTGAATGAACTAAAAAAATCCCCATTTTCATACCCCTCTCCCCCGTTTTCTGGATTCACTTCTTGTTGGGACTATAACTTAAGAAGATTCTAACAAAGTGCTTTAGAACTAGGGTTAGAAGTCCCAAACGGTGGAGAAGCTGGAGGCTATGGCTACCTAGTCAGGCTCCTGTGAATCAGAATGTCCCTCCTCCACAGGAACTGGCAGCCTTTCTTGCTTGAAACACGAATTCTAGTTGGTATTTAATGAAAACTCAGAGCCAGATATTGGGGGAAAGCTGGAATATCAGAGAGAGGAAACAGACCACAGTCAGTTCTCACCCTGCCAACTTCTCAGGCTGAACAGGGTTAGTGCTGTCTTCACGGGTCCTCAGCATGGCTGGTCGCTTCTACAGAACACCTGAATGTCTGCTCCTCATGGCTTGACTCTGGGTGATTCTGTCCTCTGATATTCCAGGCTGATTTTATTAAATATAAAATATATCCCCACACTTGGTAGTTTTTGTGTACCCTCCATTTGGGCACCCCAGCCCCACACAATGGGTGACCAATTACATATCAACAAAGGGAGCCACTAACGGAGTACTGGGAAAGATGTAGATGAAATTCATTACGCTTGGGCTGTACTTTGACCCCTGTGTCAACAGGTGCATCCACCTGCCTCAACTCTTTGCCCATCTTCCTTCATTCTAGCCACTTCTGTTCTGTGTCTCATCTTCCACAGGCCCCTGGCATATCCTAGCTTATCCAGGGCACAGGGTCTACATCTGGAGCCGTTAGTGGAGATTCCAGGCTACTTCTATTGGCCATGATGGCGCTCCGGTGCACTGGCCTGCTGCTTCCACCAGCCTGCACTGCGGCCTCTGAGCTGCCTCTCCAGCTCACACACCTCCGGGGTTGAAGAACCAGGGAGAAGAGGCATGTTCAGGGATCCTCCTTCATCAAGCTAGACCCAAATGCCTGAGAGTTACTGCCACATGCTGTCTGGGAACACAGCCCAGGGACTAACAAACAAGCTGTGTCTCCTCAGTTTACCCTTTACAGTCCTAAGAAAAAAAGAAGAGTGTGAGAATCTGAATAGATTCCTTTCCCTTAGAAACCAAGGAATGTCAGATTTTCCTGGAGGCTACTGACTGCCCCTTCCTCAGGGCTCTTGCAGATCAAACACAGAAGACAGAAATTCAGGCTGTTCTGTGTCCTCGAATGCCTGCTACATCCTTCCTAGAGCGAAGTCAGGAAACTCCAAACAGCTCCCATAGCAGTTTGATCCCGTCATCCAGGCTCCCTGGTCCTGGCCTCACTCCAGTGCTCCTTTGCCCCCTGACCTCTCATTGCCTCCCCTACAGGCCAGCGTTGCCCCAGGCGCCTTTCACAGGTTCTTTCAGCCAGCACCTTCTCCTGACCCCACCTAACCATGCTCTAGCTTTCCCCCCAGCGCTGGCCACCTCAGGGGGCGCTTACTTCCCTGCTCACCTCTTCCCTGTCCCTTGAAAGTCCAAGGGATTTCGAGGTAGCAATAGCTTTGCACTACAAGCAAGGCTGGCTATCGCACAAATTCTAGTTGGTATTCAATGCAGAGCCAGATATTGGGGGAAAGCTGGAATATCAGAGAGAGGGAACAGACCACAGTCAATTCTCACCCTGCCAACTTCTCAGGCTGAACAGGGTAAGTGCTGTCTTCAAGAGTCCTAGGCCTGGCTGGTCCTCCTACAGAATGCCTGAATCTCTGCCTCCTCCTGCCTTAAATATCTTTCCCGCCCAGTTGTTTCACTTTGGTTCAACTCTGTATCATAATCCTAGAGTTAGGATTAAAGGTGTGAGTTACTACTATGTGGTTGTTAGGCCTTGAATTCACAGAAACACAGAAAGGTCTTTGTCTCTCTAACCCTCATGGCTTGACTGTGGGTGATTCTATTCTCTGATATTCCAGGCTGGTTTTATTAAGCATATCTCCACAGCTGGCTTCCAGCCTCAGCACTGGGAAAATTAAAATATGGCTGAGCCTGTACAAGGATGAGCTTTACCCACTTTGTAACCACTGTGAATCAGATATATTCAGACCTGGGATATTACTGAATCTGAATCTTTGGGGAGAAATTTTATAATATATGTTCAAAATCTTATAAGTATGCTAACAATTTAACCTTGCTATTTCCATCTCTAGGAATTTATCCGTCAGAGGAGTGTTAGAAACGGTACAAAGGCAAAACGCTGGAAATAATAAGAGCTGATGCTTAATTACCACTTACCCAGTGCCAGCCTCACTTCCAAACATTTCAACTTCACAGCCACCCTGAAACCTCTTATTAATGTCTGTGATTCCAAATGCAGAAGCAGGCAGAGGGGCTGGAGCCAGGACTGAGGTCTGGAGTCTAGAGTACATGCTTGCCCAGCATGGCAGCACACCTGTAATCCCAGCACTAGAGGTTTTCTGTGAGTCTGAAGTCAGCATGGACTGCATAGAAAGTCTCTGTCTTCAAAAAACAAGAAAACAAACAAAACAACCTACCCCACACAAGTTCAAAAGTTCTGTGCCATATATGCTGTGTGTCATCCTTGTAGAGGCCTTCAGCACAACTGTTTAAAGTAATGATATAGATAAGAGAATACTTCACTAAACATCTTTCGTGAATTCTGAAATTACATCCCTCATATGTTGGTAGGTATTGCTGGGAAGACATCCAGGAACCAGGATTGCAGAATATCCCACAGAGAAAATACATGGATTTCAGTGCTGCACTCTGTTGGTTTGGCACGTTGCCTTTTGCAGTCTTTTAAGATATTAAAAACCATCATTAAGCACTTTATTTATTTAATGTGTGTTTTACCTGCAAGTATGGCTGTGCAACATGGATGTGGTATGCCTGGTGCTCTCATAGGTCTGAAGATGTCATCAGATCCCCTGGAATTGGAGTTAGAGACAGTTAAGCCACCGTGTGGGTGCTGGGAATAGAGTCTGGATCCTCTGGAAGGTCAGTCAGTGTTCTGGACCTCGAATGGGCCCCTTTTAAAATAACGTACACAGCTCCCTTCTTTTCACATACGCTTCCTCTTTTCTGTCCCAGATTATGTTGGGAGCTGAAACTGTTCAGATGGAAGATATTAATGACCTGGGAAATCTTTGTGGTCTAGATTAACTGCAAAAGATTGGTCATTGAAAAGAATTGTGATACATTAAGACTGTATGTAAAGGCTCAACAGACTGTGTGTTAGCAGTTTATCACTTCTGGGCTGACGGCCTTAAGCTGGCCACATAGCCGAAGATGACATTGTGAACTCCTGATCCACCTGCCTCTCTCTGTTGACATTTTAGGTGTGAACCTATGTGGAATGTCTTTTGGCTTGCTGTGAATATGCTTTATTACCACTGGTTAATAAAGAAGATGTTTTGGCCTATGGCAAGGCAACTTAGAGGTAGGCAGGCAATCCAAGCAGAGAGAGATGCCAGAAGATGCAGAGCAAGGAAGATGAGAATGTTGCTCTGAGAAAAGGTACCAACCATGTGGCTAAACATAAATAAGAAATATGGGTTAACTTAAAGTATAAGAGTTAGATAGTAATAAGCCTGAGCCATAGGACAAACAGTATGTAGTTAATATAAGCCTTTGTGTGATTATTTGAGACTACATGGCTATGGGACTTCCAGGCTAGGCCGTGCCAGAAACTCCTGACTACATGTACATCATATCTGATTTGCAATTATGGATGTCTTAAAACTTCTGGTTTTTGTGTTCCTTGCATATTTTAAGAAGATGGATTACTTTGTAATTAAAGGAACTTGTCTTAGTAGAAGAAGCTAGCCCTTGAGAAGGTAGATCATTTGGTAGTAGCCATCCAAAGGTTATGCATACTTTCTCAGAGCATCATCAGTCAGCTATTTCCAAAAGTGCTCTGCAGAAAGCCTTGCATGTGAATCTGCTGTAAGTCTGGCAACAGTTACTGTGGCGCTGTGAAATTTTATGTGGAGTCCAAACCCTTCATAGAAGGTGTGAATACAGTAAGGTGGCCTTACCTTGACAAAGCCTCGAGCCGTTTTAACCAAATCCAAACAAGGTAGTGAGATCTTTAAGTATCACATCACAGGTGACAGACAGGCTTGTGTGTGCAAGTGCAAAGTCATTGGAAGGAAGTAGCAATTACCCTAAGGGAGGCACCACGAACAGGGTGTGGGGTATAGGAAGGGGTGGCAAAGAGGCCTCTCTTTTGCTCTGGATTTTTGAAATGTTTTATAAATCTGTATATGAAGAAACGAGTATTATTTAGGTAATCAGTTTAAGGTATACAGTATAAGTATGATAGTTTTAAATTGAGAAGGGTACCGTTGGGGCTGGGTGCAGCTCAGGAAGAGAGCTCTTGCTTAGCATGTGAAAGATGATTCCCAGCATTCCAAGACCAGCCCCCAACTCTGAAATGTCCCCTCATCGAGCTGCAAAAGGGCTCTATTTATCTGGGTCACTGTCAGAATTAGACACAGACTCAGTCCCTCCTGAGGGGGCATGTGCTATGTAAACACTGGTGCAACCTTATGGCACACTGCATTAATGTGTCCCAAACAACAGTCACTGTGAGGAGCTTGGAGCAGCAAGAACAATAAGCAAAAAAAAGTAAGACAGGCTGGGTGGGGTGAGACATGCCTGCTGCAATCCTGGCACCCAGGGGTGCTCAGACACAACTGTGAGTTCCAGGTCTGGGTGGACCACAAAGACAGACCCCATCTCAGTCAATCAATAGGAAAAAGAAAGTGGGAGGGAAGGCCCCATTACTGTTAGGCTTCCTGCCAGACGAGAATATGCCCAGGATAGAGGAGGCAGGTGGGGCTGGGAGTGACTTTGGCAGCCAAGTACATATCTGACCCTGGCTCAGACTGGTTTCATCCTGGGGCTTTATCATTCATTCTGAAGTTATAGGTCTCCTCAGAGCATTAAAAAAGAAAAAAAAATGTGCAGCTATGATCTCCATTTCAAAGGTGTGGAAAATGAGGAGCAGTGGCTCCCCCCAATCATGCTCTTCTAAAATGGAAAACCTGGGATTTGAACCTGGGTGCTCTCGGGCCAGTCACTGGTCCCCTTCTTGGGAAATGGTCCATCTGAAGGAGATTAACTCTGGTCACCTTTTGAGGATCCAAGCTGTCCTTATCTTGCAGGGCAGAACACAACCCAGGTGCTCTCAGCTCAGGGTGCCTGCAGTGACTTGGGGCACCCACCCAGCTGGCAGTGGTTCCTGGTGGTTCTGTGACAGGCCGTGCTGTGCAGCAGTCAGTCACCTTCTGTGTGTTTTGCTGACACTCTCAAATACTGAGTCCTTAACCATAGACCCACCCATGACGCTAACCTATGCCACAGTGCAAAAAGCAGGGGACTCGAAGCCTATCTGAGTTCTATTTTTACTAAAACCCCATTAACGGGTTTCTATTAGAACAATTAAAGTGTCAAAGCCTGTTGTTCTGCAGGCTGTGAAGGAAGGCTGCATTGTGAGCTACTGAAGGCACAGAACCGGTTTCAAAGGACACCCCCCCGCCCCCCCCCCCGCCCTCCCCACCCTAGTGGGGGGGGTTAGTCTTAGGTCTTAGCCTCAAGGTAGGCTTGGTTTTTTTTTTTTGTTTTTTTTAAGCAGATAATTTGATAACACTCTCTGCAGCTGGGCTGCGTTGAAAATAACCTCTCTCTCTCTCTCTCTCTCTCTCTCTCTCTCTCTCTCTCTCTCTCTCTTTCCTTCCTTCCTCCCCTCCTCCTCCTCTCCCTCCTCCTTCTGTATAATTTACTCAAAATCGGTTGGAAGGCTTCCACCTGGTTCAGGGTATTTCTCTCACACCATTCCAGGCACACAGACGCCAAGTATGAAATTTAGCCAGAGCTTTGGAGACCAGTCCTGCCTCTACTCTTATACCTTGGGGAGATGAGCTCAGCCCATGGGAGCTGGATCCTGCTCTCATTAAGTGGTGACTGCCAGCCCTCTCTCAAGTGACCATGCATTTTGAATGCGAGGCACATTTGGAGTGATACATCCTGCAATTCTGATTTCGTGGAGCATCGATCTGGTAAGAGGCTGTGCTCTGGGTAGCCAGAAGGTCTAGGCCGAAGCATTGGGACTTGTAGTTCCAATACATTCACAGGTGGCACTGGTCTAGGGGACACTGAGCTGGGCTGTGGCTTTTGCTGAAATGTTATCCCTCTATGTCTTAGCCCTGGTTTGGAAGGGTGCCCTAGCCATAGGTTTTCCTGACCATTGATATGGCTCCTGTTGGGCTCATGCTTTTGATAATGGAACACCCCATCTACCCAAATAACAGCTGATGACACAAGGCCCTGTCTTTTCTGTATACCCCTCAGAGATCTAGCTCTGCTGCCTTTCCACTACCTTACCTGTCACTGCCAACCACACCCCTGCCACTCAGGGCTGCTTTTGCCCCTTCTCAAGAACAGGCCAGACCACAGAATCCTATTTTCTTGCTCCAGAACCAGACACTGGCTACTTTTTCTGGACTTATCACACAGCCAGTTCTGCAACCTTTCGATGAGGAGAGCTTCTTTGAATCTATCACATATGGAATATCATCTTCAGCTGTTTGCCCTCGCACATTTGTAATTCACTTCACATATCTTACTGCAATCTGCTCTATCATCTTTCTCACCCCTCAGAAAGTAAACTGCACAAGGGATGCCAGCCACCCATTCTCCACCTCACCCCCCAGCTGTAGACCCCATACCTATCACTGACACATGGCAGAGAAGTTCCTTCCTGGGAGGATGGATAGACTGATGAGTGACTGAATAGGACATGCTTCTGTTCGAAGTAGAATCTATACAAGATGCTAGAAATCAGTCAGCCCTGTCTGTCGGAAGGGAGCTCCCTGAGGCTGGGTTCAGCTTCCTCTGTACTATGGCTCTCACAACAGTGAGCATTCCCTCATGGTGCTGGGACTAGGGAGTGAGCATGGAGGCAGAGGTAGGCAGGGGGGTTCTGGTGACAGCCAGGACTGCAGATTAGACATATACAATCAAATCCAGAGACTCCTCAGTGTTCTGCCATTTGAGATATCAGATTAAATAGGCCAGAGACCCCAGGGGTAAAATGTCATGCAGAATAACATTACAAAAATAGCAATGTGCAATCTCAGGAATGCGCTTGAATTGTCAGTAGCGCTGGCAGTGTTTTCAAACAGAAAGTGGAGTACTGATTATACTGCAGATAATGGTTATGTGCTTGATATAACTTGGGCCAAAATTTCCACTTTTTGTTCTTTGCTTTTTGAGACAGGGTTTCTCTGTGTAGCTCTGGCTGTCCTGGAACTCCCTCTGTAGATCAGGCTGGCCTCAAACTCAAAGGGTCAGCTAAGTCTAGCCCTGGTTGTTGTGAGACATCTGACAATCACTTAACCTTATGGTGTAGACAGTAATTTACATCTTGGGGTTGTTGTGGAGAGAAAACATTTATAGCAGTTAAAACAATGCCAGACACAGAATAAACTCTCAATAAACAGGAGCTATTATTAGTAATACTTACATTACACAGGTTACCTTAAACTCTGTGCATCTCTCCTTCTCTTCCTCCTCTTCCTTAAAGTAGCTAAGGAACTTTTCTATGCATCAAAAGATATGACAAAAAAAAATGAAAAGATAAGCTACAAGCCAGACCTGCTGGCAGAGGTGTATACTCTAAGCAACATGGGAGACTGAGGCAGGAAGATGCCAGTTCAAGGGTAGTCTGAGCTCCACAAACAGAGACCCTGTCTCAAAAACACAACACCAAACTGATGCTAATTGGTCTTTATCGTAAGCTTTTTTAGAGTTGTTGAACTTCTGGTCCGTCTGCCTGTACCTTCCGAGTTCTGGGTTACAGCTATTTACCGCCATGCCTGGTTTTATGCGGTGCTGGAACTCAAACCCAGGGCTTTGTGTATGTAAAGCAAGAACTCTCCAAATGGGGTTTCCATGTTTTAAGCGAGCAAAGCTTTCTGGCTGAGAACTGCTGGGAACTTCTGCTTCTCCCTGAGCAGACCTGATAGGCCCTGCTTTTACATCTGCCACTCTCAAGGGAACTGTCAGCTAAAATAGACAGTCCACCGTCAGCACACTCCTGGGGCTAAAGCCACAGCTGCTGCTTCGGGGGACCTTGAGGAAGTCATGACTCCTTCAGGCCACTTGCACCAGCTCTGGAAGGTTCCTCTCCAGGTAGACTAAGAAGCCTTGCTGAGCTTCAGATGACCCTGCTCCCCCTGTGAGGACAGGAAGGGGACCTTTGATTGGTGAAATGCAAGGTTTGTGATTGGTCCTTGTGTGAACAGAATGACATCATGAGCAAGGCTGTGACCGACAGGCAGAATTCCAATTTGAGCACTAATGTGACAGCTTCTTCTGACACATAAACAGGATTTGCACCTTGTTATGGGTTGGACTGGAAATGCCCTGTACACACTCCTGTGTTTGAAGACCTGGCCCTCTGCTGGTGGAACTGCTTTGGAAGGTTTGATACCCTTGGAATATAGGGACTAGTAGGTGGGTGAGACCTGAAGGTTTTTCTCTCCTCTCCCACCTCTTCCTTCTCCTCCTCTTTTTACTGATTTTTGGTAGACTGCACATTATGCACACTGATCCCACTCATCTCCCCATCACTTCACTTCCGTTATCTGTCTTTGCAACACCCCCCCCAACAAAATTTAAAAGTAAAACTCAAAACAAAACAATAACAAAACCCAGCAATAACAAAAACAAAATCTTGGCATAGAAGCTGTAGTGTGGTCCAGTGAGTCACAGTTTACCCTTCAGCCCACACATCTTCACTTGTGTTCATTGTAATAAGTTAATGGTCTGGATCAGGCCTCTGGTTTCTTCTACACCATCAATACTGGGCCCTCCCTGGGACCCCTCTTGGATGTCCTGCTGTTGCCTTGTGTCATGGAGATCCTGTGTCATTGGATCTGCAGGTCCGGTTCCTTCGCACGCTCCAGCAGTTCAGAGATGGGGTGGATGTTGGGGTGGGCTACCTTGTGATCTTGGTTCTAGGTCTGGGTGGTAGATGGGTTGGTCAGCCTGCCAGCTTTCCCTCATGATCACCATCCGGGAGAGCTTTCCAGTACTGTCCCACCTAGCTAGCTCACCCATGCAGTAGGCAGCAAGGAGCAGGGCCAGTTCTGCTCTCATGCCCTCGGGTCCAGCTCACACTCACTCACACCAGCTCTGCTGCTTTACCCAGGAGAGGTGCAGGGCCCAGCCTCTGGATTGCTGCAGCTGGTGAGGGGCTCAGTCAGCTCTCCCACTCCCACGGCCCCGGGACCAGCTCTCTCACTTGCTGCAGGTAGCAGGGGTTAAGGGGCGGGAGGGAGGGTATTTTTTTCCTCACTCATGCCACCACATGGCAGATGGGGGGCAGATCAGTCCTGCTCTCCTACCCCCATGGGCCTGTTCACCCGCACCCCCTCCACCCCGACAAGGGTCAGCTCTATTAGGCTGGCAGGCGAGATGCAGGTCCTGCTCTCCCTCGTGCTGCTGTGGTGGGGGCAGTGCCAGCTCTCCCACCTGCCATACAGCTGAAGGGCTAGATCTTCCCCTAGCATTCGTGGTGCTGATTACCGACACCTCCATCAATGGGGTCAGTTCTACTATGCTGCCCAGGCTAGGTGAACCCACTGTACTAAGGAGCTGCAGCTGGGGAGGGGCAGGATCCCCCACTCTAGTGGCCCTGGGACGAGGAGCAAAGCGGGTATGTATTCTTTGCCCATGCCTCCAAGTTCCAGCCCATGGAGCTAGCTCTTCTCGCATAAGGGGCGGGGCCCACTCTCTGCAGCCCTAGTCACACTGCTGTCAGTGCTAACAGGAGCCATGAACATCAATCTACACAGACCACGGACCCAGACACTGCCCCTGGCAGTAGCCCAGGCTTGGAGGACACCATGGCCTGGGTGAAAGTGCAGGTCACTTAGATCATCACGGACCCAACAGGAGCGTGGCCCTTGGACCCCCACATGGTCCCGGGGGTGGGCCCTCCTCTCTGCTTCTTGATTTACCAAGATGCAAGGAGCTGTTCACGTTCTGCTGCTCACCCCCACTGCCAGGAATCCACCATGCCTTGTTTACCAATGGAAACTGTAAGCCCAAGCACGTCTTCTTCCTGTAACTTGCTTCTATTGGGGCCGGAGAGATGGCTCAACTGTTCAAAGTACTTGTCCTTGCAGAAGTCCTGGGTTCATTTGCCAACACCCAAACCAGTGTCTCAAACCATCTGTAATCCAGTTCTAGGGGATCTGATGGTATCTTCTGACCTCCAGGCATGCATGCAGTGCACACACTCATATATAAAAATAAACTTTAAAAATACTTTAAAATGTAAAAAATAAGTTGCTTCTGTTGGGTAGCATCACAATGAGGATGTAACTAACACACTATGGGTCTCTGTTAACCTGAAGTTTCTCTCTTTGCTCTGCTCCCAGGGTGCTAACCTTGGGGGGGGGGACTTCTCCCAAGTCTTCTTTTCCTACAAATGGTCTTTACCACACACAGAGAAGGTAGAGCAGGGTGCAGGAAGATCAGAGGAAAGCCTGGAGCTGCAGCTCTGACAGCTGCAGGGAGGAGGTAGCACACAAGCTCTGGAGAATCAGCAGTGGCTAAGGCCCCAATACCCACAGCTCAGAACTCTTAACAGCAAGACACAGCTAGAAGCATGGAAGTGCCATGGGAAGCTAAGAGGCCTCACCCTCAAACTGGACTTTGTACCTGATGCTGGACTGGTCCAAAATTGAGCTGTAATATTAGGGAGGGAGCCGAAGAGCTCTAGAGAGTAACCCAGTGAGTCCAGAAGCTGAGAAGGTGAGGCAGAGACACCCAGAGGACAGCAGGTCCTGGGCTGAACTCAGAGCTGCCAGGGTTTTAAGAGCTGTGTTTCCCAACACACAAAAGTCTGGGAGCTACAACTCCAGCCTCAGGACTTTGACCTTGACACTCTTAAGTACAAAGCAATAAGTTTCTGCCTTGAGCTCCTACAGCAATACACATCCAGCTTCCAAAATCTGACAATCTAAGCCATAAGCCCATGGCTGTGAGGACCTGGCCTGAGCCTCTGGAACTTGGTTAGTAGAACAGAGAGAGCTGCCCCTTATGGAGCTTTCATTCCAATCTAGATAGAGCAAATGAGCCCCTAGCCTATCATCTATGACACATCTGGGAGTATATTATCTTCATAGACTTTAAAAATAAACCAAAACAATATATTTATCAGATATAAAAATCAAGGAGAAACATAAAATCCAGAAGAACAGCTCCTTTGGAGGAGAGAAAATTGCAGGAGGAACATGATTGTCTTAGAAATGAATGGAAATAACAAGTCATAGTTAGAAATGTAGAAATGACACATCATAACATACACATAAGTTACAAATATTCTTCTGCGTGCAACCAAACAAAACTATGGTTTTCTTCTTTGAGACAGGGTAGCCCAAATTGGCCTTGAATTTACAAACCTCCAGCCTCAGCCTCCTGATTACTGGGATTACAGACACGAATCCTCCCACACAGCTAACAAAAAGTATTTTCACCAGTCTGGACTAGCTCCTTCCAGTGGCCCTTCAACTCTCAGTTTGGGAAGGGTTAAACCCTCCACAGCCTCCATCAGCTTGTCCTTCATACATTAATTCTTTTTCTTGATGTCCCAAAGACAGAACATCTTCTCCAGGAGACTGACATGGCAGGGTGGGACCATGAGGGACCTTACCGTATTCTTGGATGACAAGGGGGAGGTGAGTATGTGTTAGCTGTAATTCTACAGTGATACATTCTTCCTCATTTAGCTCAGCGGAACGCTCTGTTCTCTCTACAGATACACACACAATAACCCAAGGCAAATGGGTTTTTATATAGTTTGTTTTATTTGCAGTGGTAGAAAAGCCTTTTAAAGTCATAATGGTGCATGGAAAAGAAAGCATCTCAATGAAATAAGATTTTTAATTGTTATTGGCTTTGTTAAAAAAAAAAAAACCCTTAAAAAATCAGAGGACTTGATTGTCATGGCTGGCCATACAGCAACATAATTTATCATTGGCATATGGCTCTTTTACCCACTAAAAATATTTTAAATGATTTGAAAAATTCAGTCAATAGGACCCTCTGAAAATTCAACCAAAGCCTGAGCCAGCTTCAGCTAATATTTGCTGGACTGGTCCATTACTTGAAAAGAAGCACATTACTTAAACCTGGTGTCTTGAACTGGAAACTATGAACAGAAGATCTGAGAAAATGATTGTTCTTTGAAAGTCTAAAAGCGGTTCTGCTCTGGAAGAGAAATAGATGAGTCTTCAGGCCTCAAGACAAACCCCATTTTCCCCTCCGTCCACCTTTGTGCATTGTGCACTTGGACCTATGTTTCTTAGCTACTCATTTGCTATTTTGCATCCAAAGAAAATGTCCCCAGGCTAGCTTTAGTCCCTCATGCAAATTCTGTGGTAGAGTCAGCTTTTTTCCTCACGGATGAATCTGGGGCTGAAGTTGTCTGGTGGGTTTGGAAGTGGGTTTTGTCGTTGCTCTTGTTTTCCCTTGTAATTAGCCCCGGGTGGGAGTGAGCAGAAGCTGACTCTCTGTTCTGAGTTCTGAGACAAGTGACTCCCAGGCACTATTTTCAGAGCGGTGCAGACACTTGTTAATAATGTTGGTATATAAAATCGTGCTCATTTAGACACAAGGAAAATTATCGAGGAGCCAGAAGGAAAAGGGAGAGACAATTAATTAAGTTACTGTCAGAGACAGATGCTAGAAGTTTTAAGTAGAAGCAAAGATGCCCTTTTCTGTCAGATGTAAGCACTAGGGGTTAAGGTGAAAAGCGCTTTTTGCCTTCACAGTGAGTTCACTGTTAGTAAGCTAGTGGGGTCATCTGCCCTGGACACCCTCCCTTCTCCACCTTATGCATGAAACTACTCCAGTAAGCTGAACTTCCAAAATATAGATGCAATGTTGATGCTATTTTACCTTTTAAAACAATGGATCCCTAAATGTAACAGGATTTTAGATCAGATTCTGTAATAGGAAAAGATATCAGTGGAATATTTGGTGATGTCTGCATTGAGCTTGGGGTTAATGTTAACATGTGTTTGAAAATGTACAATGGTAGAGTTGGACAGATGGCTCAGTGGTTAAGAGCACTGAGTTAAGAGTTCTTCCAGAGGACCTGAGTTCGATTCCCAGTATCCACATGGCAGCTAACAACTGTCTGTAATTCCAAGATCTGACACCCTTACACAGTTATGCCACAGTTATGCATGCAGGCGAAACACCAATTCACATAAAATAAAAATAAATAAATAAAGAAAGAAAATGTACAATGGTTAAAGATGTTAGGGAAACAATACAGGAAGACTCTTTGTCCTGTGTTTACAATTCTATAAATCGAAAATTATTTCCAAATAGCTTAATGAAATGAAATGCTCTTAACCGCTGAGCCATCTCTCCAACTCTACCATTGTACATTTTCAAACACATGTTAACATTAACCCCAAGCTCAATGCAGACATCACCAAATATTCCACTGATATCCTTTCCTATTACAGAATCTGATCTAAAATCCTGTTACATTTAGGGATCCATTGTTTTAAAAGGTTTAGTTGTACTGACTCTGATCTTGGAAAAGCAGGGAGGACAGTAGAGACCATGTACCTTTCTCCGAACGAGAAGGGAAGCAACAGGGTGGTGAGCAGAACTCTCAGCAGTGGCAGGGAGACACAACCCAGCCCTGCTGCCAGGCTCTGGAGCATCCTCCTAAGAGACTACCACCTCAATGATGCTGAATCTCAGGATGAGTCAGAGTGAAGCAAAGTCAGTGAGTTTACTAAGTAGAGATAAGGAACAGCATACATGCTTAAATATAAGTGAGGTCATTTTAGAGAGTGATATCTAAGAAAATGACATTAGTCTGCATCCTAGACACAGAGAGGACTCCTGAAGACCAGGAAGGGCAATATACACACAATACATGGGTAAACTGGTAAGAAAGCTACATTTATGTGTCTTTAATTCTGTGGCTTTTAAAGTTACATTGCTCAAAGAACACAGTAATTCAAACAAGATTTTAAAATTAAGTGATGTCCTAAAAAACAAGTACAAAAATACAAGTTGGTTTATTTTTCTTCAAGCATTTCCTTTTTGTAAAAGAAACTGTAAGGCAGTTTTGAGGTGTGTTGCTTAAAAAAACAAAAAACAAAGAGTCCTAAAAGGTCACAGATATTCTAACCCCAAGTAACCTTTTTTTATTTACTGTTTTTCAACACCCCTGTCTGAGGTTCTTAGAAAAAGAGGAATTATCTCTGCAGGCAATCTTCAAAGCAAATTTGTTGGTTGTACCTTAGTTCTTGACTCAGTGGATGAAGGACTTCACACTCCAAGATTAGGGGCTTCTTTCTCTTCCTGCACCTCTTCAGTTTTCTTGTCTTCTTACCCTGTCTTCGGGGTTGGATGAAGGATTCTGCTGTTTGACAAGCAAACTATTTGCTTTACACTGTCTGCTTGATTAACCAGGCAGACAAGCCGAAGGCCAGAAAAATCCTTGAAAGGCTCAAACCAAAGCAGGCCCAGCTTACCATCTCTATTGTCACTGGCTTCAGTGTGACCTGCCCCACACCTTTGGACTCTTGGTCCCCGTTTGGTGCTGGTTTTGGGGGACATTATGGAATCTACAGGAGGGGAAGACTCACTGGAGAAAGCAGTCACTGAGGGCTGGCCCTGAGCTTTAGTGCCAGGATCTGCTTTCTGTCTGGGTTTTGTTCCTGCTGTGCTGATGACTTCCATCTGAATCCTCATGGCCAGACAGCTATCTGCTGCCATGTCTACACCCAATCCCTTTAAACGGAGTCAAAAGAAACCCTTCATAGCTATGAGAGGGGTAACCAGTGCAGCAGCTCTGCTGACTGGCCCTCTAGCCACTGTACATTTTATCCATTATTAATAAAGGAAGATTACCCAAGAGGGCAGTATCAAGAGTTAGCATTAGAATTCCAACCTTTAGAGGCTTTTCTTTAGGTCTTGGGAATTTCATTATTTTTCAATGCGTATGCTTGTGTATACAGGTACATGGACATATATGTATATAAGTATGGAAACCAGAGGGTAGTAACAGCTGGTACTTTTCCTCAAGTACTGTATTTTTTAAAAGTCTCTCATTGGCCTATAGCTTGCTAGGTAGGCAAGCACTAAGATCTCCCTATCTTTGCCTCCCCAATTCCAGGATTACAATTCTGCAGCCACTATGCCTCGTATTTGTACATGGCTCTGGGGATCACGCTCAGATCCTAATGTTTGCAAGGCAAGTACTTTACTGAGCTACCTCCCCAGTCCCACTTAACTACTGTTTAGAGAACTGTTCATGTTTAAAAGCTTACCTTTGCTAGATAACAAACATTGAACCTACGGTACACAGAGTAATTTTTATTACATTAAAAACTTTTAAATGTATTCTATGCATGTACACACATGAGATTTGGTACACACATGAGATATGTGGAGGTCAGAATAAAGGAATGAGTTCTCTTCTTCAAGCATGTGGATCCTGGGGACTGGACTCAGTGCTCAGACTGGACAGCAAGCACTGAGTCGTTTCATAATCATATAGTTTACATTTTATTTTATAAAATCCTTGTAGTACATATCCTCTTCAACACAAAAATACTTCCCAAATCACACATAAGATTTCCAGTTTTCTTTGCAAAGGTCAATTTTGGCATCGAACACCATTGTTTCAAGAATGCAGGTAAAAAGCCCTCTTGAGGTTCCTTGAAGATTGGTGGTGGGACATAAAATTCCATGTAGAATTTCTTTTCATTGTGCTGAGGACTCTGCTTAGGTTTCCTCAGTGCTAGGCATAATCTACATTTCTGCAGCCCTGAAACCAACTCTTAACTGTGTTTTTGGAGATGCTTCACATTCCTGTGACTGCTCTGGACATAGTAGTCCACTGGCTCAGTGATGCTGAGGGTAAAATGAGTAACTCTGCCAGAGGATGAGGGATTAAGAGCACCGATTGTTCTTCCAGTGGTCCTGAGTTCAATTCCCAGCAACAACACAGTGACTCAAAACCATTTATGAAATCTGATGCCCTCTTCTGTTGTGCAGGCAGAACACTGTATACATAATACATAAATCTTAAAACAAACACAAAAACCAGATTGAAGCAGTAAAAAAAAAAAAAATGATTATTGGCAGAGTTTTTAACAAATAGTGTTAGGATGGTGAGGTGCCATTTCCATTCAGATGGGAAGATGCTGACTACACCTGATGTTTGGACCAGATCATCAGAGAGCAGTTAGGTAACAGCACTGGAGGTAGGAAGGCGACCAGTTATTTAAAGCTAGACATAAAAGAGATGAAGAATGATAGAAAAGCCCAGACTAGTACTAGGGTTTTTTGTCCTGAGCAATAGGAAAGATAAGCTGTAATCAATAGAGATGAAAAAGGCCACAGAGTGGACTGGGAACTCAGTCTTGACCACAAGGCGATTCCTCGTGGAGATATTTCATAGGTGGCTGGGTAAAGTCTAGGATTAGAGAGCAAGAGCTGAGCTGGGGCTCTGAACTTGGAGTCACCAGTAGGTGGACAAAGATCCATAGCCTAAGCCTGGAGCTGTCCAGACACAGGTCAGAGACAGCAGGAAGAGCTCACAAACAACGTTGCCTCACTGGAAACCCATACAGAGTGAATGAAGTCTTCTGTCTACAACTAAGGTCAGTTACACAGAGAGCCCTTAAGGAGAAAAGACACACATTCACTCGCTGAATTTTAAAAGCACTTTAATATTTGAGACAATTCATTCTTTTTGAAGGAAAAAGTAACTCTGAATGAACTAAAAGGTTATCTAGAAACTTTAACTGGAGAGGGGTTGTTTCTGGGAAAAGGAATAGTCTGGACATTAGGTAACTGCAAATGGGTTAAAAAAAAAAACAATATATGATACAATTTGTTCAAAAATTTAAAACCAATTCTAAATATGTGGCCTCTGAGGAAATTTGTTTTATGCTTTTAAAAAAGAAAAATATATCAGCAATCTCAGTATTATCTTTAAAAACAAAGCTACCTGTGAAAGCAGAGCTACCTTTGCTCTTTATACTCTTTGCACCCTGGTTTCTGTGTCCTGAGTATGCATAAAAGCTGTGGTAGGAATGAAGTGTCATTTTGCTAGGGCATAACACTTTCCTAGAAAATGTTCTGGTATTTATGCACATGGTACAAATGGAAGTGCAGTTGTTGATTCAGATTTGAGCATTACAGTCAAATATGATCAAAGAATACATTCTCAGACGGTTTGCTGATTCCCGGCAGCCCAGCAGTTAGACAGCACATGTACAAAATGGTTCAAAGCCCATCAATTATTTAGAATGAAGTCAAATGATAAAAACAAGCCCATGCTAACACAGGCACTTAAATGCATCTCTGTCCTTTTAAGTGTCCATTACACTATCTGTGTGACCTGGACAACTAAATCTCTCCAGAATTACAATGAGATATTTTCCAGTAGCTATAGGATGCTAGAGGGGCCAGAGGTGTGGAGAAACTGCCCACTATTTAATCCAAATGGCCCGAGAAAATGAGATTTTTTTGACAGTGACAGCCTAGGGTCTGGAGAACTCATCCCTATTTGGTGCAGTTTTAAACAGATTCCCAGTAAGTAGTTAGGGGATTTCATTAATATTGCAGTTATCTCCTAGAGAAAAAAAGAAAAGAAAAAAAAAACATAAAGAAATCTTTTCTGCTAACACTTACCAGACTGTTTTCAGCTGGGGCTCTCCACATGCAAATATTACAAAAGCTGGTAAACACCCTTTAATAACTACCTCTCAGATCCTAGCACCTTCCTGACAGCTTTTCTAGACAAGGAACGGAACAAGCATACCAGTGATCTTCAGAGATCACTGACAAACACAACATGGCCCCTCTGGGTGGACTGAAGGGATGAGATTCTAGTTCCAAAGCCCTGATTACAGGCACAAAGGCTCAGCGTCTTCTTTATGCTATGCCATTCATCTGACTTTCCCTTTTCCTCCCAATTTCCTGTTTTGGAAACTGGGGTAAGTCCCAGCAGGCGGACAGCATGGTGGGGATGCTGTCCTCTGTCCAACCATAGGAAGGTAAGGCAAATAAGCTTAAGAGAAATCTGTGACAGGCTGAGATGTCCCACTTTGTACTTGTCCTTGGTAGCCAACAAGACCCGGGGAATCCCCATTCCAATGTGACTTTGTATATATCCATGACCCTTATTTAACATGGACTCTGTCTCCTTCTCAGCTGCATTCTTGGGTCAAAAGACCTATACTGTGGAGGAGCAGGTAACTAAAGTCCAGGAAGACCAACAGGAACAAGGGCATTACATCTGCCTCCAAGCAGATAGTTCCAAGCTTGGAGACTGCTGAAGGTTAAAAGTCCTGAAGCAGCACTCGGTTGGGTCGCCCATGAAGTTAACTGGGTCTTATCAGGGACAGAGATAAATCCAAAAGTTACAGTTCTGTTCCGCTTTCAGTCGTCCATATTAGTGAATTTCCTCTTCTTGTAATTCTGAACGAGACTGGATGCTGTGATCTGAGAAGCCTGACCCTTTTCCCAGCTCTGAAAGTCATTCAGTCCTTTCTGTCCTATTTGAAACAAGCCTCTCTCTGTCTCATCTAGCCTGGCTACCAGTGCTGAAGTATCTTCATTGTAAGAATTCTGGGAGGAGTCCATGATGCGGCGGAACCGTCCAATGAAAGTCTGAGGAAGAGTAAGAGAATGAGGGTCAATATGACATCCTATAAAGACAGACATATGGAAACCCTTCCGTTAATTTACTTTTGGGGGAGACAGAGGGCACATATGTGATACTACGCATGTGTGTAGGGGTGAGAGGACACTTGTGGGACACAGTCCTCCCACCAATCTACCACAGGTCATCAGGTTCAGCTGCAAGTGTCTTTACCCTGATAAGCCACCTTGCTGGCCCTTATCTATTTTGGTTTTGTTTTGATTGAAGCATTTAAAGATTGATTTTTTTATTGGGCAGGGTCTCACTGTGTTGCCTCAGCTGGCCTGAAACTCAAGAGATCTGTTTATGTCTCTGAAGTGCTAGAATTAAAAGTGTGCACCGTATCTGACATTATTGTTATTTTTTAAAATGATGTGGATATGTGTATATGGGTATGAATGCACTTGCTGAGTTACAGGCAGTTGTGAGCCACTTGAAGTGGGTGCTGGGAACTGAACTCAGGTCCTCTGCAAGAGCAGTATGTGCTCTTACTAATGAGGCTTCTATCCAGCCCCCATACTGGAACATTTAGATGGCTTCAAATTATTTGGTCTCAGGACTCACCCGGGAGGCTTGAGTATCCTCTACTACTTAAGAAAGCCTTTGTTTCTTTTATAGTAAAATAGGTTGTTATGGAAATCCAATGGATTTTTATTAAGACCAGTAAAGCAATGTATATAAAGCACATAGCAAGAGGCTGGTCCATAGTAAGCTTCTGGAAAACCATTGCCCATTGTTACTGGTAACAATGACTACAGAAATTATAACAGTTTTCAACCAGATGGGATTTTGAATTAACTGAATTTGGTTTCTATTTTTCTCAAAGAGCAGGATGGAGATGTGCAGGACCAAAGGGCATCATTTTACCATTGGGCTCTGAGCAAAACCCACAAGACCCGATCCTATTTTTTCATCTGTCTCATAGCAAAATTATATTTAATCTAGAAGCAACTCTAAAACTTGAAAGCAGAAATGGGAAAAGAAAACACATGATTCATTTTAAAAAAGAAAACTTTAATTCAAGAACAAACCCTGGGAGTTGTGCCTATTGGTTTAGGAGGCTGAGGATCCAAAGTACAGGCCAGCCTGGAATGCTGAGCCAGTTAAAGGCCACTGGAGTAACTTAGTAAGACAGCCCCATCTCAAATAGCAACAAAAAGTCCAAGTCTTGGTAAAGCAAACATGCTTTCCCGCTTTTTAACTTTCCATTCTACAGTTACACAGTTTCACGGACCTGAACTCAACCTTCAAGTCTACAGTCTCTGTAGGAACTTCTTTTACTGAATGGATAGCAATGTTTTCTTTCTTTTCTTCTTTTTAAATTTTGTGAGATCAGGCAGCCACATAATAAAATTAAAATTTTTTCCCTTTATATATTTTTTTTAAAACTTTATTTACTTATTTATTTATTTATTTGCCTTGGTGTTTGCCTGGAACTGGAACTACAGACAGTTGTTAGCTGCCATGTGGGTGCTGGGAATCGAACCCAGGTCCTCCGGAAGAGCAGACGGTGCTCTTAACTGCTGAGCCATCTCTCCAACCCCCCTTTATATTTTTTACGTGTATGAATATATTGCCTGCATGTATGTCTGTGCACCACATATGTGCAGTACCTGTGGAGGATGTTGAATCCCCCTGGAACTGAAATTACAGAAGGCTATGAGCCTCCATATGGTGTTGGGAATCAAACCCAGGTCCTTTTAAAGAATAGCCAGTGCTCTTGACTGCTAAGCCATCCCTCCAAAACCCCAACTTTTTTTTGTTATTTTTGAGGCAGGATCTGATTATGTGAACCATGCTGGCCTTGAACTCATATACAAATCCACCTGCCTTGGCCTCCTGACTGCTGGGGTTAAAGGTATGCACATCACACACAGCCTACCAGCCCCAAGGTTTTTTGTTTTTTGGTTTTTTTTTGAGACAGGTTCTCACTGTGTTGCTGAAGTGCCTATGAGATGCCTAAGAGAAACAGAATTGGGTCTCCTGGGGTTGGGGTTACAAGCCACTGAGACTCAATAATATGGTTGCCGGGGACCTAACTCAAGTCCTTTGCAAGAACAGGCTCTCTTAACCTCTAAGCAATCTCCCCAGCCTTTGAGCCCACAGTTCTTATAAAACAAAAAAGAAGGAATTAAAGTCTTTTGACTGTTTATTGTTCAAGAGACAGAAAGGATCCCCTTTTTCTGATATTAAAAGAATAATTAACTTAAATTAGGACACACCACAAAGAATGGTAATAGATGTACAACACTGTTATATATAAAAATATATATTTAGCTACAGTTTGCAGTGGTCTGAATGAGAATGTTTCCTATGGGCTAACGTATTTGAACAGTTAGTACTCTCCTACTTTGTGCTTACTGTAAAGGATGTGAGGTCTTAGTTCCTGCTCCAGTCACCATGCTGGCTGCTGGCTGCTATGACAGACTGTTATTCCTCTGAACAGTGAGCCCCAAAGAAATTCTTCTATAAGTTGCTTTGGTCATGGTGTTTTATCACAACAGAAAAGTAACTACTGCATTATTTATTAAATATTAACTGACATGGCACTATATCTTTTTTACCATGACTCTGTGACTTTAATGTTACTGTTACCTCTGTTGTGCAGATGAAACACTGATACCAAGACAGGCTATGAGACTTTAGTAAATCAGACTCAAAATAATAGAGTTGTGTCTGAATTCTAGAGAAGAGAACCTAACAGATAGACAAGTGACTCAAGTTATTTCCAAAAGGAGCTCCAGTCCAGACCACTGGGCCGTAACAGTTTAACAATGTGCCTATCACCTATAATCTACCATCCCCTATGTCTCTTTTCTTCAATTTCCCGATGATTCCAATTCTTAGGAAGTAAATATAAAAAGGGATAGGCAAGTCATCTATTTTTTAAATGTATCACATAAGAACAGGAAGTTCTGAAGTGCTACCACACAGTAGAGTGGCTATAGACGGTTATAATAAACTGTACATTTCAAGATGCTAAAAAAGAAACGGGGAGGTGGACAGTGGGTAAAGCACTTGCCATGCAAACATGAGAACCTAAGTCTGAATTCCCAAAACCCATGCAAAAGCTGAGCACAACAGAACACATCCATAATAGGCAGGCACTGAACCACTGATCTATATCCCTAAATCAATTAGAAACAAAACAAAAACTGGCAGATACAGTGTAGTGTAGGTCACTTACAATAAACTAAGAACACCAACAAAGCAAGTTTATGGATCATACATTTCCCTAAGTGTGATGACTGCTCTTAGTTGTCAACCTGACTGGATCAGGAGTCAACTGAACTGCAAGCTTCCCAGCACTCCTATGAGGGATGTTCTTCACTGGAAATGGGAAGACCCCCTAAATGTAGGCAGCACCTTCTGAAAGCAGCTCGGACAAAGTAACATGAAAAGGAAACTGCTTTCTGTCCGACTGTCCTCACTCTTGCCAGTTCACCTATCCTGCTGGGGTGGAATTCCTTAGCTGATAGCAGAAGCAGCAGCCCTCCAGGAATCCTCCAGGCCTTAAGCTCCAGACTGGGACTGCTAAAACACCCAGTGTTGTGGACCGAGCAACTGCTGATCCTTAGTCTCGTTTGTGTGACACGGCCACTGTTGGACTACTGAGACCCTATCATGTAAGCCAATCTAACAAATCACCTTAATAGCTATTTTTGTCTTCTCCTGTTAAAAGCTCTTTATTGATCAGAGAGCCCATGGGTACTCCTTCAATTTATTTTTTATTTTTTTTGAAACAGCCCTGAAAACATACATATAAGAAATATTATGTGGACTGAGCAGGTTATATTTAGGAATATATATGTATATACAAATGCATATATGCATGCAATAACAATAAGTAGGAAAAAGACTGTGAAGTGAAGAATGGGGAGGGACATATGGAAGGGAAAAAGGGAGGCATGTTGTAACTAGATTATAATCTTAAAAATTTTTTAATGCCTCAGTACTTTAAGATTTACTTTTATGTATGTGTGTCTATGTCTGTGAAGATGGTGTCTAAGGAGACCAGAAAAGGTTGTCACCCTGGAGCTGGAGACATGGGTACCAGAAGTGAACTTGGGTCCTTTGAAAGAGCAGTATGTACTCTTTACCGCTGGGCTAACTTTCCAACTCTAAATCGTCCTGTATATTCTGTCTGTCTGTCTGTCTGTCTCTTTCTCTCCCCTGCTCGTCCCTCCTTTAGAGAACTCTGACTAATACATGGGGCAAAAATGATGTCTGGTAGCTGTCACTGGCTGCTAAGATACACACAGCCCAATATTTCACACTCCTTACCTGCAGCAGACACTGGGAGATATCTGTACTCTCTGGACTGTCAAAATGCAGAAGTTGGGAGCCAAACCCATAGAAACGGGGCCCCATTTTGTGGAGGTCCACCACATTGGCATCTGCACTGAACACAGTCCTCCATCCCTCTTGGTACATCTTGGGAAGTTCCACAGAAAGGATGCGCCGCTTGGTGTCAAAGAGTCCTTTAGCCAGCCACAAGGGAAGCTCAAGTTTTGTACCCTGCATCAGGCAAAAACATAGAATTGAAAAACAGAGGCATAGTCAGTACATATGAAAAAAATGAAAATTCATATTTTTCTGGGAAACATGCCTCTTCTGCTGGGGAAGTAACTGTCAAGTGAACCACAGACTTCAGGTTTTATTTCTTTTTCACCTGTGTCAGTGTACCTGAGGCTGGATGTGTCTGTGTCAGGACAGGCACACTGTGGTGCTGTGTTTCTAGACTCAGGTCCTAATGCATCAACTTTACTAAGCCACATCTCCAGCCCTTGTTTACATATTTCTAACTGGGAGTTTAAAATGCTATGTTTATGGGGTACTAGATGCTGCTGCAATACATGTTCATATTGTATAACGTTTAAATCAAGTTAACCATCCACCTCAAACATCATTTCTTTACAGTGAAAACATTCAAAATCCCTTCTCCAGTTTTTCTTTTTTTAAAAAAATATTTATTTTTATTTTATGTGAATTGGTGTTTTGACTGCATGTATAACTGTGGTAGGGTGTCAGATTTGAAATTACAGACAGTTGTTAGCTGCCATGTGGATGCTGGGAATTGAACTCAGGTCCTCTGGAAGAACAGTCAGTGCTCTTAACTGCTGAGCCATCTCTTCATCCCCTCCAGTTTTTCAAGACAGCAAGTGCCTCACTGTAATCTACAGTCACTCTACTACTCAGAAGCACAATGGAACTCCTTAGTTTTACCACTTAGTATCCAAAGTGATAACCTGCTAATCAAGTTTCCACCCCCAATTTTCCAGCCTCTAGCATCACTATGTTACTCTCAATTCTATAAGCTTAGGCTGAGGTTTCATGTTATGATGCTGTGAAGACAGGAAATAGATTATATAGGTCATAACAACAGCCATCTAGACAGAAGTGGAAGTCCTCTAAAGTAAATGAATATGACAATTTTTTGCTTTCTTTGAAGTCTCCATTGGTACATAAGTACCAATCTGGATGCTGGTAGAAGAGAACAAAATGGATTCAATCTGAAGTCAGGTGGCAGTCCCTTCTCAGCCCACATCATGGCTTCAGAGACGGCAGAGAGGGTCAATGTCTACGTTTTCAAAGCCTTAAGAAAATTGGAAAACATGACAAGATGAGATGAGATGACTGGCCAGAAATCTATTTGAAGCCATAGGGCCCCAGGTTTGAATCCCAGTTGACCACTTACTGGAGGACCCTGGCCTTGTTACCCAGTCTGTATCCTAACGGTTTATGGGAGGGCAAAGAGGAGCTGCCACATTCATTCCGAACAATGAAAATTCTATGGGCAAACTTTTTTTTTTCCTTAAACGGAGGACTAACTTGGTTAAGCTACATGGACTTCAGTGGGACCCTGGCCAAGCTACTCAGGCTTTTTTAAGTTGCCCAAGTGACAGGATGTGCATAGTTAAGTTACCTCCACCTCCACCCCACTATCCCCCGCTTCTGCCCACACGGGATGATCGGCGCTTCGAAACAGATTGCCGACACGGACATCATTTTGCAGCACGCACAGGGCACTTTGCAGATCCCAGACTTCCAAACCTCAAATAAGTTTTCCATAAGGGAACATGAACAGAACCAAGACCCTGAGATGCTAGGCCGGAGCCAACCAATCCTTCAGCGTCCGGAAAGCCAATAACTTTGGAAAGTTTTAGAAATAAATTCAGTGGTGGTGGGGGGACCAGTCCGAAGGCTGTGCCTCTTTCCGGGGTCCCCGCGGGCTCCCCGGCTCGCCTCACCTGCGGCAGCGCCTGGTCCGACTCGGCGCCCGCGCCCCGTTCCAGGAAGAAGGCGCCCAGGCGCGGCATGGCTGTCTCGATGCGCACCGGCAGCTTCTCCTGTGACATTAGGATGTCGTCCAAGGACAGGAAGTTCTCCTCAGGTCCCAGGGCGCCCGACTCCACCGGGAAATACGCCTCGGACATGGCTACTTGCGGCAGCTTCAGGGGATGAGAAGGCACCAGCTTCAAACTCGCTTTCCCGCGGCAGAGCAGCCAGACCCGAGCAATCGATCCCCGCGGGCCTGCGCTGCTCAGGCAGAAGCAATCGATGAAGTCACAGATCTGGTCCAGAGCCACCACCCTGAGCGGAAGCCCTGGGTGAGTTGGCCGGAAGTTCTCCGGTAACTGGTAACCTAGGCTGGGAAAGGTACTTAGAAGCTTGAATTTCGTGGAAGGGACCGCTGGCGTTTGTATTAACTGGATTGTATTCATGTAGTCCTTTAAATAAATATATAAAATTAAAAAAAAATCTTTGAGGCTTCAAGTAAAACCACTATATACTATCTACTCCAGTCCTTTTTAATTCTGCTTTTATCAGTCTTTTCACTGACTTTTGTTGAAAACAACAAAAGAAACTAAAACACGAGCACTAGCCAGAATGTTTAATTGTGTACTGAGTTACAAACTATTTGTAGTATTTTGGTAAGGTATGGGTTCAGGTGGGAGGGAGCTTGGAGCGGTAGATTTACACATGGGTAGCAAAGTCTCAAGTCTTCTCCAGGACCTTCCAGTTTGCTTTAGTTTCGGTTCTTAAAAGAGGAAGTTAGAATAGTCCAGTTAGTCTTTTGACAGCCACCCTATACGTGAGAGTTCCAGTACCAAGTGTTATCACGGGCCCAGTACCTGAAGAGCACACAGAAAGGGTAACTGTTGCTTGGTGCCAGGATTGGTGACCCTCCCCACACATGGATACACTTTGAAGGGGATTGTTGAGAGGTGTGCTGCAGAACTTACCTACTGTAGAAGAGCATTCCTGGGGTAGTAGTGTTTGTGAGCAACGTGTATACAGGAAGGGAGATGTGCATGACTTTCATCTTTTGCATTCCTTTTAAAGTTTTTGAATGAAATGATTTGTTAATGTATTCACATAATTCACCACATTCAAGCAATAGCCTTCTAAATGTGGACTAGAATTTTGCATATGCTAAGCAACAGCCACTTGATTTTTCTTACCAGAATACTTGAGCTAAATGAATGTCTGAAGTATTTACACCACTTTCTTTATTTTCCCCCTTCTTTTAAAAATCACTGCTAGTCAGTTTAGAACAAATTATTTTAGGCAGCTACTTTGAAAGGTCTCAGTAATGTCAAGCATGGTGGCACATGCCTAGAATCCCAGCAATGAGAAAGCTGAGACAAGAGGATCTCAAGTTTGAGGCCAGACTGAGTTACCTAGCAAGAAGGTATCTTTTAAAAACAATTATGAATAATGTGCTGTTGACATGACAGCATCAGAAGCAAACTCAGGATGAGCTAGGCATATGCTATCACTATTGGCAATTTCCTGCATGTATCCAGATCTTATATACAGCTGTGTCCCAATTCACAATGGTCCCACATACTACCTTTTACTTTACAATGGTGCAAAAGCTTATTCACATAACCATTCTGATTTTATTTTCAATACAGTCTTTGATAAATGATGTGATATATTCAATGTTTTGCTATGAAATGATTTTGCCCAACCATAGATTAGTGTGTTTTGAGGGCATTTGAGGCAGTCCAAGTTAAACTATGATATCTTGTAGGGTAAGGGATCAAATGTATTTTCACTTAATGTTTTCAATTTATGATGAGTTTATTGAGAAGTCACCCTGCTGTAGATCAAAGAATATCTGTATTTAATGGAAAGTGTATTAGAGATGGCTGGGATAAAATTGTTTTCATCAGTCCTACAAATGAACAATTTTAACTTCAAATACTTGCCTTCCCTTTACTTATAATACTCTACCATATTTGAAACAAGGTTTAAGCTTAGGCTGGCACTAAACTCAGGAGTCTCCTGCCTCAGGCGTCCAGGTACTAGGGTTACAGGTATTGTGTCTACCATATATAAAATAGTACAGTTCTCACTAGCAGTGGTAATAAGAACCTAGGGAAATTTCCATTCACCCCCCCCCCTTTTCTGTGCTGGTCTCCATAAACACTGTATGAATAGATTGTCCTCCTTCGCTTCCCTCCGTGCTTCTCTCGCACAACAAAATCACATTTATTTCCTGCATTAGCAGTCACACAGTCCGACCATTGCCAGCTCTGCTGCTACCTTCTTGTCAATATTTAATGATACTTTGATGTCATGGCTCCTGGGGACATGGGAAGGAATTGTCCCTACAGAGTCAGCTAATTCCTGGAGGTGGCAAACAAGGTACTCATGAACATGCCTTTAGCCATAAATTAGCCATTGTAATCCTATGCCTCAAACCAGATCTAACACATACACAAAGCCAGTGTTTCCTGAACACATGCCTCATCATAGTGTTGGGAGCACGGAGGTTCTTGTTCTCACAGAGAGGCACTAAGAGAACGAGGAATGTTAATTACAAAGGGGCATCTCCTCAATGGAGGAGATACAAATCAAATACCTACATTCCCTCTAGAAAGCTGAACAGACCTTGTTAGTGACCTGGTGAGCTTTTTGTTATCTGTGGAGGCAGAACTCAACTAACTTTTGCTATATGGGCAAACCTCACCCAAATTCCCCAGAATGATTATTCCAGCCTCCTCTCCATAGACCATTACCCATCCTTAGGGGAGATATCACATCTATTTACGTCCTGCTGACTTCCATGCTATCAGTCAGAGACCACACTAATTCTTGCTCTTTGAGCTATAGAACTCACTCTCATGGTCACATGTACTTTGTAAAGGAGTCTCTAAACTGTAAACCTTATTGTGCACCTGGAATTGGACAGGTTGGACTAACTGTTGCCCGGAAAGCTTTTCCCAAATTGTACTGTGTTGTAAATGTGCTGACAGTAAGCCACCTGGTATTAGAGTCCCCAAAGTCTGGTCCATGTTGACGAAGCCAGTCTGCACTAGATTTTCATTCTTCTTGCACTTTGCTTCCCTATCTGACACCTGCAGCATCAGCATGGAACACATATGCACACACACACACACACACACACACACACACACACACTTGCTGCACACAAACAGCAAATGAATTGAATTTTAAAATTAGCTAAACATAATCCATAGTGATACTGTATACTTTTCTGCTGAGATGGAGATATGGTAGCAGATACAGTTTGGGATGGAAATATGAACTCATCTAATTGAAAGCAATATAGGTGATTCAAAGCCGAGGACTGTTAGCTACTTTTACATGGAAATGATAAAAGACTCAATGAGTTCACCACATCACAAGAATATTACTTTTGTGCAGAGACCAGAATATTGGCTCTAAATGCAAATATCATGTTAATACCAAAAGAATTAAGAGGAAATCAGATGGTCTGGTTTTTTCTCATTTAATGTCTTGGCTTCTGGTGAAACTATTCACTCTTTTTAAGCTAGTGAACAACTAAATAATCCAGAACAACACCTCCCAACACTGTCGCACTGAGAACTCCACCCCACTCCCACATACTGGGGATAGAACCTATGCCTTGTGTGCTCTAGACAAGCATTTTGAGGACACATTTAATCCGTAGCAGATAAACATCAAGTATGAATGAAAAATAATGAGAACTGTAGGTAGAGAAGGCTTAATTAAAGCAGGGACTTTTGAAGAGAAAGCTAATCTTATGAAAATGCAAGAGAAAGACAATGCAGACTGGGAAACAGATAACCGTAAAGTCCTCAGGAGTGAGTGTGTCTTTGGTCTCTAAATAACAAAGTGGATGTTATGGACGGATGCACAATGAGACAGACAGCTAATGCAAAAATCTGAGTGAGAACTACTGGTGCTTGGGCTAGGTTTGCAAGCATGTTCAGCCTGCAGCCTGGAGCCCACGTGCAATCACGATGAGGGCTACAAATGTGGCCCAATGCAACTTCATAAACCTACTTAAAACTTGATGAGGCTTTGCCCCTATTTTTGTGACTCAAACTGTGAAGTTCTTGTCTGTAAATGTTGTAGCTAATGATAGCTTTTTGTAGTGTCGAAGGTTGGACACACCTTCCTGAGTGATGAGAAATGATCAGCTACCAGACCTTTTGTGAAGGCAAAGGCCACTTTTGTGGATGGACCAGTGACAGAATAGGAGTTGAGGGGTAGGAGAAGATCAGAAAAACCCTACCAAGCTCTAAGGATGGAGCACAGTGCATTTACCTTCCTTTCTGGCCCCATGGGTCCTCCATACCCCTTGGGTTTGAATTTTTGTCACCTGTATAACTTCCACAATGAGAGGAATTCAAAAAGCTCTGGCATTCAAAAGAGCCGACTTAGCTGAGTCTGGTAATGAGATCTCTAATCCTAGCACTCTTGAGACTAAGGCAGAAGGATCATGAGTTTGTCACCCTTGGATACATGAAAAGAAATCTGTCTCAGAAAAAACTAATAAAGCAAAAACAAAACACAGGCAAAAAGCAAATTAGAACCAGAGAATGTGGCTCAGTGATAGAGTGTTTGCCTAGCATATGTGAATCCCTGAGTTCAGTTTTCTGCATGGGGCGCGCGCAGTCCCATGAATATATTCATGAGTGAATAAGGATTGTGGGCACGGCTTCCTTCTCCTCTGCCTTTTCCCACAGGAGGACATAGCCAGAAGGCTCTTCTCAGACCCTGGGGCCTTGAACTGGATCCAGAGCTATAAAAGGATACACTTCTGTCCCTTCCAAAAAAATATCCAGTCTGTGGTATTCTGCTACTGCATGGCAAAGTGGACCAACGACCTTCTGCCCTTGGCTCTGTCTCTCAGTACACGGTATATTGTCTGTATTATAGTTATTCCAATGCATTAGTCTTCTCAGAGTGTTAGCTCCATAGGGCTGGGGGTGGGAAGACTTTCTGATCTCTCTCCATCCCTGCAGCATGACCACCAAGTGTATTTTAGGCATTTAATATTAGTGAATCTTATAGCAAGGACCCTTGAAAATGCTGAAATCAGGGGGTTAAAAAATACTTTGCTAAGATACAGGCTAAGTCCCAGGTGTTTCCCTAGACCCACAAGTGGAAGCCATAAAGCAGTCCATTGAGCTCCATTAGTTTCTGTATACTTGAAGTTTAGATATAGCCTCGCTGAATGTTGGCTTTGCTATAACTGAGAACAGAGTATTTCAGCCAACAGTGACTTTGTGTGAAAATGCCTCTTTCCCTCTGCTGAGACATTCCGTTTCCACCAAATTGCTGTGTGGCTTCTGAACTCATCAGTACCAGCTGGTGTCTAACCTCCACCACTTGAAACACCTTTGTGGCCGCCAGGAAACTGCTTTATAGGAGTGTCCATGTTCTTAAGACAGGCTCATGCCATCACTTGTGACTGACTGTCATTACTCTAGACTTGGCTACTCTTCTTTCCTTGCCAACTTAAGTTTCTCAATATATTTTAAGGTGAGAAGTTACTGTTCAACTCCCCATGGGCCTCCCAGCTAATCATCAGGTAGAATTCACCACCTATTAGAACAAATTACTGCATTAAGACATTTTTTTTTGTATCGTGAAATTACAGTGCTATGTTTGAAATTTTATTATGTAAGGTTAATAGATTAAAATCAGTGGGGCTCATTTTTACATAATGTGAATGTTCTTTTGGTTGAGCTATTTCTTAATCCCTGCTCCAAAACGCCCTCCACAAGATCAAAATAAATTGATGGGCATGATCCGACCTTACATGTGGGTAGTGCTGATTTTAGATTCTTCCCACAGTCTTCGGCAGTACTAATGAAATTGTAAACCCATCCTATTTATTCAGAGAGATTGTATGTGTCACCCTCTCCACTTGGCAAAGAGGAGCTATTGCCATCATTATAACAGAGGCACTTGCTAATCCAACTTTCCTTTCTCTCTCTTCTTAGTTTCACAAAAAAAATCCCTCTTACCATAGCTATAGTTCCACCTTATTGTGGTAATCTATTTTATAGTTTAATCTATGGAATGGTCAGACTTTCTTAAAGGGGCAGGGTGGTAAGCACATTCATTTGTCTGAGAAGGAAACGGGGGAGGCTGCCTTCACTCATCAAGATGTTCAGTTGCTTGTTACATGCCCCAAGGCTGCAAATGTGGGCACAAGGATGGGACAGTTCTGGACTGTTCCGGAACCTGTCAGTACACAAGGGGAGCATGGCAATGAGAGTCGTGACTAAAATGATGTGGAGGCTCAGAAGGCAATGAATTCTAACCTAGATGGGAAAGTGTTTAGCAAGGCTTTAAGGAAGAACCATGGGCATGGGTGAGATGGCTCGATGGGTGAAGGTCCTTGTCGCCATGATTGAGTCCAGCCTGGGATCTCACCTGGTATAAGGAGAGAACAAACTCTCCTACAAGCTGTCCTCTGACCTGCACATGTATGCTGTGGTGTGTGCGTGTGCATGCGTGTGTGCATGTGTGTGTGTGCACGTGTGTATGTGTATGTGTGTGCATGTGTGTGTGCACATGTGTGTATATGTGTGTGTGCACATGTGTGTATGTGTGTATGTGTGTGTGCACATGTGTGTATGTGTGTATGTGTGTGTGCACATATGCACATGTGTGTGCACATGTGTGTATGCATGTGTGTATATGTGTATGTGTGTGTGCACATGTGTGCACATGTGTGTATGTGTGTGTGAACATGTGTGTGTATGTGTGTGTATGTGTGCGTGTGTATGTGTGTGTGTGTGCATGTGCATGTGTGTACCCATGCACACATGTAATGAGTCTTTTTTTCTGTCTTGTCAACAAGCTCCCAAATAATGACACAGAGACTGCTTATAATTATGCAAGCCTGGTCTATAGCTTAGGCTTGTTCCTAACTAGCTCTTATAACTTAAATTAACCCATTTATATTAATGTATATTCTATCATGTGGCATTACCTCTCTTCCATATTTCACCTCCTATTTCCTCTCTGTGTCTCCTGGCTTGCCTGTGTGTCTAGGTTCCCCCTGCCTAGATATTGGCCACTCAGCTTTTTATTAAATCTTATTAAAGCAGTCACAGCAACACATCTTCACACAGTGTACAAATATTTCACAACACACACACATGCAAAATGAATAGATATTGTCTAAAAAGTATTAGAAAAAGACCACTAGAAGAGTGCTTATAGTAAAAGTAAAATTTTTGCAGCAGGCGCACAAACATAACAAAGAGTCATTCTAAAGCCAAGGATGAAGCTAGAGGAAAGACTGGGATTGGGGAGGTTCAGGAGAAAGCGTTCCTCATTCAAGGCCACTAGTTCCCACTGCTTTGCATTCTCCTTAACAATATGCTCGTGACTGTCATGACACTGTGTATGTGTGTTCATATATGTACATGTATATATGGAGGTCAAAGGTCAATGGTGGGTCTCGTCCTTAAATGCTCTCAGCCTTCTGTTTTGAAACAGAATCTCTCACTGAGACCTGGGGCTCACTGATTCATCTAGGCTGGTGTGGAAGCGCCAGGAAACCTCCATCTCCACCTTCCTACCACCAGTGCTGATACTGTAAGTCTGCACCACTACATCTGTTGGTTTTTTTTTTTCCTCACATGATCTCATCCTCTCTTGGGGAGTACTTTACTGACTGACCTGTTTCCTTAGCTCCCCTGTGTCTTTAAATAACAGGAAAATACAACTCAGACTGACTTAGATAACTTGAGGACTTCTGAGCCGCATTAGAGCTGGGCTGAGAACATTATGGTTGGCTGAACCACAAAGATGCAATTGAGGGTCTGTCTTTCCTTTTGTCTATATGTGCTCCCTTCGTTTCTATTACTCACTCCCCTAAGGACACAGGCAATCTGCCAATCAAGTCGGTTCATTATGCTTCCAGCACTCCCATCTAATATTCCAATCAAGACTCCTGAAATCAGTTGGTACTCACCTCTACAGCTGGGTAAGGTTTAACAAAATCTTTTGCAAGACCCTGTAGGACATGGGCATGATGGTGTGTGTCTGTAATTCCAGCACTTGGAGGTAAAGGCAGGTGGATGAGGCCAGCTTGGGCTATACAGTAGGATCCTTCCTCGTGTCAAGGGCTAAGCATGTAACTCAGGTGCAGAGAGCTTGTCTATCACACACAAGGCGTAGGTTCCATCCCCAGTATGTGGGAGTGGGGTGGAGTTCTCAGCTCAACCACAGTGTTCCTGAGACTCCTAAGGATGTGCTCATACAGCAAATTCACAGGAACCTTGTGAAGAAAGGACTGTCCCAAAGCCTGATGTTGCCAAGGGATGAGATTTTAAAGGACTTGTGAACAAGTCAGCTTCCTGTTGCTAATTTTTTTCTTAATGCCAGAGATAATTAACTTCCGAAGAGAGAGAATTTATTTTGGATTAAGGTTTTGAGATTTTAGCCCATGGCAAGCTGGCTTTGTTCCTTTGAGCTGTGGTGGCAGACATCATGATCAAAGTCCCTAGTGAAGCAAGCTACTGACTTCAAGGTCAAGACTTGGACAAGAGGGATAAGAGGGGCTGAGACTTCACTATCATCTTAAGCCATTAGGAAATTAATCATAAAAATTTATAGTAACCTAATATGCCTCAGTAGACCCTACCTCTTATAGGGTGCAGCACTTCTTCGTAATGCCTCAGACAGGGGCCAAATGCTCAACACTTGTGCCTTTGCAGGTCACTTGCCCAAACTGTAGCAAGGAGTCACAAAAGAAGTTGTGAGTTTTTTAACGATTTATTTATATTTAATGTGTATGAATGTTTTGCCTGCATGTTTTGTACGTATGCCACATGCATGCCTGGTACCGGAGGTCAGAAGAAGGTGTCAGATCCCCTGGAACTAGAATCATTATATGGGTGCTGGATACAGCACCTGGGTCCTCTCTAAGGACAGCAGATGCTCTGACCCTCGAAGCCATCTCTCCAACTAAGAGGATGTGAATTTTGCATACGAGTGAAAGACAGATCATTTGTGGTCACGTGGAAGTTTAACAAAGCTGCCAGTCATTTGCACTGGGGTGAGCTTTGTGCCGCCTTTGAATGTGGAGAGCGATGGAGGTGATGTGGATTCTAAGGGGAGGTAATTGTAAGAGGTAAAGCATCTTCTGTCATGTCCCAGAAGGCTCTTCCACTGTTGTGCGATACCATCTAAGATGCCACATGCTAAAGAGGCCACAAAGACATATTCTACTGAGCAGATTTAGCTAATTCCATGTGTCTTCCCATCACAGCTCAAGTGTCAGATGTGAGTGAAGCTATTTTGCACCCTCCATACCAATCCCTCTGACAATGAATTCTCACCAATGACTATTGATGTCACAGAAAAAGAAAAATCGCTTGCCTGGACCCCGGCAGAACTTGTGATCCACAAATTATGAAATAAAGTATCACTATTTTAAGTGACTAATGTTCAAGAGCATCTATGTTTTAAAATTCCTAAACCAGTCTTAATGGTATAGCACCGGGGACTCTAAGGGAGGAGTATTTGCAAGTCTGAGTTTGCAGATGGTCTGAACCACAGCATAAAGTGTTGTCTCAAAATAACAGTCTTTCTAAAGACAACTGGGGTGAAGTTTGGCCCTTCAGAAAGATGATGTTATGGGTGGTGGTGGTATCTGTTTAAAGACGTGTGTGTGTGTGTGTGTGTGTGTGTGTGTGTGTGTGTGTGTGTAATGAATCAGTACTCTTTGCTTCAAGAAAAAAATGACTGTCAATAGTTTTCAGATTTTGGGAGATTTGAACATAGACCATCACATGACATTTTGAAGAATTTATTATTAATTGTGTCTGATGCTTTCATGATCTTGTGGTTATGGAGAACAGTGCCCCTTTCTAGGAGAACTTCCTGAGATAATTATGGCTCAAGTGTCATTATGACTGAGTCGTAGCAGTGATCAATAGAACGACTGAAAGGGAGGCTGGGAGGAGAGGAGAGGACACTGCAGAAGAAGAAGAAGAAGAAGAAGAAGAAGAAGAAGAAGAAGAAGAAGAAGAAGAAGAAGAAGAAGGTGGTTCTCGATTTATTGGAATCTAGTCCTGAGCAGATGGAGGCTCATCATATAAGCCTTTCAACATTTGGTATGTGAAATTGCTCAATGAAAAACTTAGAATTAAAGATCAGAAGAAAAACCTTATAAAAACATCTTCAACATTACTAGTCACTAAAGAAATGTAATTGAAGTCAAAATCCTAGTCAGGAATGGCACCTGCCTTGTCTGTGTGCACTGGGTTTGACTGTCACACACTGAAGAAGAGGAACGGCAAGGCAATTTCACCTACAGGATAATTAAAGGATTAAGGTGAGGAGCCCAGAAAAGCTGGCACAGCTGTGAAGCAAGACAGACTCCTCCATAGGACTGATGAGAGCATGAGGTGATCAACCACCATGGAAAACTGTCAGCAGTATATCCCAAAGCAGCCGTATCTACCCTGGGATCCAGCAGTTCGCCTTCACAAAGCGGTCCATCTGTGTCCCATCTAAGGGCATTTGTAAGCACTACTGAAATAGCTTCAAATAGACAATTACCCAAGTATCCATGAATAGGACAATGTATAAGTGAATGTTTCTCACAAGATGGATGAATTGTATCAATGTTAATATTATGCTTATGATGTTGTATAAAGCTCTGTAAGCTGTTATAATGTGCCTGGTGATGCAGACCTGTAATCCTAACTACCCAGAAGGCTAAGGCAGGAGGACTGCAAATTTAGGGTCTGTCTGGGCAACTTAGTTGACCTATCTCAAAATAAAGTTTAAAAGGAATATATTTCAGGAGTAGAACAAAATCTGTGCTATTTCTTGTAATTATAATTCTATAATTTCTTATATGCAATGTTTTTACGATATTAATTACAAAGTAAAGAAAATGGCAGTTGTAAATATAAATATGTCTGTTTTGCACATTATACTTCTGGAAAGACATTAGCAAAAATGGAAAACACAGTTTCCTCTAGAGATGATGGGCAGGAGGTGGGGCAAGAGGACTTAGTTTTAGCCATATATATTCTTGCAAGGTTTGAATTTTTAATTTGTGCCTCCACTTTTTCATATGCTGTTAAATCCCTAAGAAATTTAAAAATAAAGCAAATGTGAAATTTGAAGGGTTTGGGGGGGCGGGGGTTGTAACAGCTAAAACAGGAGCATACCCGCCACCAGTTTATTCGTGTACCAAAAAGATCCTGCTCTTTCCACTCAGAAAAGTCAGACCTTTGACTTTGAGGAAGGAAAAGGATCCTGGGCAAGTACCAGTCTTGTGTATGACCCCCGAGGTCACTTGAGTCCTGGGTGTGGTAGTGTGCTTCTGTAATCCTAGACTGAGGCAGGGGGATCTTGAATTAAAGGACAGCCTGAGCTACATAGCAAGTCACTCAAAAGAATACAAGGGGCTACCAGAGTCTCTTAGTTTATAAATTTCCTGTGTATTTTGACCTCACCAGATCCCGTAGGTGATGAGGTGCATTTGCCCACCTTCAACTGCTGATAGACAGCCCATGATTGCACTCCAAGCTACCCAGGCGGTGCGGCCCCAAGGAGCCTTTACCTTCTAAAATATTGTCACATATAACTTGAACGTTTAAGTCACTCCTTAGCCTCAGCCGCGTCGATGTTCTTGTGTGTTAACGCACTGAGCTGGAGGTGCGCCGCAGAGGAGGCCAACTCATGCATGCTTCCAGAAGGAATCCAGGAACTAATCTAAGCCTTGAAGCCAAGCTAAGTAGGGCTGCTGGCTCTCTGGAAATGAGGACCCTGTGTTTATGGCAGTCAATATTGCCATGTACGGGCTTTATATGCATCTGCCTGCTCACCTGATAGTTCTTGGTGAAACCTCTGTAAAAGATAAAGGGTTTTTTTTAAAAAAAAAATTTTTTTTATTTAATGGAAACAAACTAAACAAACAAACAAAAACCTTGGAAAGTCTATTTAGAAGAATAATACTCAAAACCTGCATTGCCAGAAAACCAAAGACAGTGTATCAAAGTTGATATTTAAAATTTGGGACTGGAGACACGTTTCACTAGTTAAGGGCACTTTTTAATTCGGAGGACGCAGGTTTGATTCCCAGCACCCACATGGTGGTTTGTAACCATTTATACTCCATTTCTGAGGGATCTGACTGCCTCTTCTGACGTCTGTAGACACCAAGCACACACTTGGTGCACAAACATACATGCAGGAAAACACTCATTAAAAAATAACAAAAGCTTTAAAAGAATTTTCAAATCTGAGGTTTAAAAAGTGGCATAATTCCATAACAAGCTGGTTAAGTAATTTAGAAAATATTCCCCTTCCCTCCACCCATTCCTGGTGCCACCAATGATCTGGGAAATGTTCAAATCTGTCAGCATTGGCAGTGGGGAAACCGGTGCAAATAGAACATTACACCTTCCTGAAACCCACTGGTCCTGATTGTGCCACAAAACAGACTGGAAAACAGAAGCCCAGCCTGACAGACTCAAGGGCTACCAAAATTCTTGTACTAAAGGCTGGAATCTGAGTGTTTCATTTACTTCCAAATGATCCAATGTTAAACAACAACAACAACTAACAACAAAAAACTACACTTTAAAAATGCAGAACCTACCTTTAGCAGCAAGTGTGTTTAAGAAATAATGCACAAAAACATGAGAGAAAAAAACAGCTTGTATTTTCTTTTTTAAAAAAGATATTTATTTTTTATTTTATGTGAATTTGTGTTTTGCCTGCATGTATAACTGTGTAAGGGTGTCAGATCTTGAAATTAGAGACAGTTGTTAGCTGCCATGTGGATGCTGGGAATCAAACTGAGGTCCTCTGGAAGAACAGTCAGTGCTCTGAGCCATCTCTCCAGCCCCAGATCTTGTATTTACTGAACGTGCAGGAGCTTTTTAATAAAGTTGCTTGTGACTGGAAAACTCTTCTGTTTTGTAGGGGTTTGATCTCCGACATATCTTGGTCCTTATGAATAAGGCTAGGTTTGAGCTAAATGAATGCTATGGGGGCGTGTGTGTGTGTGTGTGTGTGTGTGTGTGTGTGTGTGTGTGTGTGAAGGGGCCAGGCTTATCTTTGGTACCCCACCTGGACAATAGATGCTAACAGCTGCTGTCTCTTTGTCACTGAGAGTTGGATGGTACATTGGGGACCTCTGACAGTCACCTCTCTCCAACCTGCTCTGTCCTCAGGGGTTCTTCAGAAAGAACAGCGCAGTCATTTTCTGTGTGGGTGGGCTTGCTTGCTGGACATCTTCGCCCTCTTGCACTGATGTACTTTCTTTCTGGTAGGATATCTGGATTCATGTCTACAGTGGCTCAACTGTCCCAGTTTGCCCAGGACTTAGGAGTTTCTTGGGGCACAGAATTTTAGTGTTAAAAAATGACCCAGTTAATTCAGAAGAGCCAAAATGTAGAAATCACCCACAGTTTTAGAGGCAGACAAAAGGATGAACAAAATATGGAATGTTTCTGCGCTTTCCAGAAGAACATTCTGGCACATGCTACATGGCTGACCCAGTGGATCCTAATGGGACAATTGGTCACTCATGCCTTGTGCCTGCCTGCGTGCCTTTTTCTCTCTGCCTCTCCATCATATAGGTATATTTGGAGGTGGCTCAGATCACGCCTCTCATTGTGGGTTCCATGCATTGGAGTGCCTCTTTCCTTCTGTTGTTCTGAAGCAGGGGACCCCACTTCCACGTTAGCCATGAATACAGCTGATTGGATGGTCCATCCTTTCTCTCAAGCAAAACATAACTCATGACAATGGCTTAGGACACTGAGCTGGCCCATCAGGTTTCTCTTTTGAATATTTGCTCTAATCAGTACCAAGAAGAGATGCATCTGGCCCTGGACACAGACATGGAGAAACAGAAACAGATCATGTTGAGGCCGGCTGAGGTGGTATCCTACCCCCAAGCCTTGATAATTCAGAAATGTCTGAATTGTGCAGAGGTTGTGTTTTGGGGACATTCTTCTTTGACTGGAGCTACTTTGCAGATATTCCCCTGCCTCAACTTCCCAAAGCCACTTAGACATTTGAAAAACCTTCTGTAGCCAGAGTCTCTTGATAAAACCAGATTCTATGTGTAGTATAAAAAGCAAACCTAGAGCTAGGTGTGAAAATATACATAGGTAACCCTAACACTTGGAGGCCTGGGGCGGGAGAATAAAAAGTTTAAGGCCAGGGTTGGTTATATTGTGAGTTCAAGGCCAGCCAGAGACCCTGTCTCAAAACCAAAGCAGAAAGGAAGGGAGGGAGGGAGAGGAAGGAAAGAAGGGAGAGAGAGAGAGAGAGAGAGAGAGAGAGAGAGAGAGAGAGAGAGAGAGAGAGAGAGAGAGAGAAACTGAGACTTGCCAACTAAGAAACAAAACCTGGGAAATGACCCATCCTAGCAAGGGGCTCTCAACAGGGGGTGACTTTGCTCCCTGAGGAGGACTTGCTGAAATTTGGTTGTCAGACAGAAGGAAGTAGGTAGCAGTCACAGGCATGGGTGGACAGATGTGAAGGCCGATGCTGAAGATAGTATGGTATCAGCCATAAGGAGGAATCACATCTCAAAATTGTCAGTCGTATTTGTGAACCTCCAGTAAGGAATCGGAGCTCTAAAGACTATGCAGAAGACTTGAGCCAAGCACCTTATTTCTAACTTCTGGTACAGAGGATGAAGGGTGTGTATGGATTCATTTGCTTGGTATCTGTCAACAGTTGGTTTTTAGTTTAGGATAGGCTCACATCCTGTAGTGGGATTATGTTGTTACATTGTAAGTTGTCCCGCCAACTGGTTTAATAAAAATACTGATTGGCAGAAGACAGACAGGAAGTATGGGCAGGTCTAGCAGACTAAGAAAACTCTAGGAACAGGAAGAGCAGAGCAGAGATGAAGAGATGCCAGGAGATGCAGAGGAAGAAGTTGAAATGCTGCAGAGAAAAGGTACCAAGTCACATGGCTGAACAAGATAGGAATCATGGGTTAGTTTAAGAGTAAAGAGCTAGCTAGTTATATGCTGGTCCCTAGGCTGATCAGCATAAAATTAATGTAAGCATCCTTGTGTTTCCGTGGGGTAGCAGATCAGAACCGCAGGGCTAGGCTGGAAAGGCTGGGCCAGAAACTTCTTACAACACCCCATCCTTTTTATGTTTGTTTTGCTTTGGTTTGTAAGACAGTCTTGCTGTGTAGTCCATGCCTCTGGGCTCTGAGCCAAGCACTGAATATTCCTGATCTTACTGTATCTGCATCCTCTGTGCTCAATGTAGTTTTCCCATTTATGATAAAGTGGCCCACCTGAGATTCCCCGGCTCCTAAGAGGTCAGCAGAGGATTCAAAGTTCCAGCTAGTTCTGTTTCAGTGTCTTGGCCTCCCCACCCCCATGTTGGGGATCAAACACAGGGACTCATGCACACTGGGCAAGTGCTCTACCACCAAGGTACACCCCACTGGCTCTCTCTTCTTTGAAAAACTTAGCATCATCATCATCATTATTATTATTATTGGGGGGAAATAGAGCGCATGAGTGAGGACATTCCATTGCACGTGTGTCAGAAACAGATTTTGAGATTCTGTCATTCCCTCCACCATGCAGAGGCTGGGGATGGAACTTTGGGTCACCAGGCTTGTATGGCCAGTACTTTCATCCACCAAGCCATCTAGATAGCCCCATTGTCTCTGCCCTTACCACTATCCTAGTGCCAATCTTTAAAATCAATGTCAGACGCTAAAGAATGTGTATAACTGAACCAATGCTGTTTCCCCCCTACCCTGGTTTCAATACAAAGAGAAAGAATGTGTAAGTCTACAAGTTCCCATTCACAATCTCGATGCATTGTAAGACACAGGTTTTCAAAGTTTACAAAGGGAGATGTTACTTCCATAATTCCAGCTTCTCTGCCAGCTGTGCACCCCCCTGTAATCCGTTAGGTGCTGCTTAGTAATAACACACACTCCACTCGGCTCTTTGTCAGTGTTTCTGAGTCATAGCCCAGTACCTAAGAGCCAAGTGACATATGCTCTAACAGGATCTGACTCATTTGTGGAAGCTCCGTTAACTTGACAGGTTTCCGTTATAAAATTGAGGAGGATGTTCTGAACTTTGGACCCCCCATCTCTCTATTTAACAACAGGTTCAGAATTACCCCTGTGACCCCATATGGCCTTAACCATTGCTTTCCCTCACCTTTTACCTTGAGTGAAATACTCAGAAATGGCGTCTTCCCTGGCCACCCACACTCGTATCTGCATGCTGCAGTGTCCTCTCTGGCCTCAGCCCCTCCATGTCACTATGTTCCCTGTGATCTCACCAGCCTTTGTAGACATAACCAGGGCTGGCTTCTCTGTAGCATTCAATGCTATCTTTTATTGATATTCCCTCTTCCTGGGTTACAGGGGAACATTCTCCCTGTGTGCTTCCTAACCTTTTCCCACTGCCCCCATTAGCAGGGTCAATTAGCGGTCCCCATCAGATTCTCTTCTGGGAATGTAGCAGAAAAAGTTCAAGGGCAGCTCAATAGCAAAAGCAGACGCTGAAAGACAGATGGCAAGAGGTCACCAGGCACTGACGTCGGCAAATAAACAGTAGGGAGAGGAAGAGAAGAGACGCATGATGGAAAACAGGCTGCTGGGGTGGGAGGTGACCCCAGCAAAGCCAGACACAGAGGAGCCAGTGATGCTGAGGAAGAAACATCCCCACAGACCATCTCATTTCAGAGTCCAGTTGCATTCTTTCTTCATCATGCTCTGCTGTGGCTGTTTCTGTGACATCTGGCAGTTTGGGATACCTGGCAGAGTCTCATTGCCCTGCTGGAGATGCCTTTGTGAGAACCCCAATTAAAAAGAAAGAAAGAAGGAAGGAAGGAAGGAAGGAAGAAGGCAGGGTGTGGGTGGTAGTCAGGACAGGGAGGTCGCCCAGGTAGTAGAGAGTGGGGACCTGTGTTCAGTCTCAGCACCCATGTAAAAAGCCTGTAGTGTAGTGACCTGTGTTTGTAATCCCAGTGCCAGGAAGGTAGAAACTCATCGATCCTCCCTGGCCAGTCAGCCTAGCCAAATTGGCAAGTTCCAGGCCAAGTGGGAGACCCAGTGTTAAAAGCACAAACAAACAAAAAACAAGGTGGTGTCTGGAGAGATGGCTCAGTGGTTAAGATCACTGGCTGTTCTTCCAGAGGACATGAGTTCAATTCCCAGCACCCACATGTCAGCTAACAACTGTCTGAAACTCCTATTCCAGGGAATCTGATGCCTTCACAAAGCACATTAACAACAACAATGACAAAAACAAACAAACAAACAAACAACAAACAAAAACAAAGCAATGTGTATGGCTCCTAACCCTGAGGATACTTAAGATGACCTGCGGCTATCATATGCGCGCAAGCACACACACACACACACACACACACACACACACACACACACACACGAACACATGGGTGCATGAGCACACTCAGAAGGCCATTGCTTCTTTGGCACACTCCTACAAACCCAGTATTCAGGAGGCCAAGGCAGGAGAATCATGATGAGACCAGACAGACTAGACTACATAGTGAGACTCTTGCCTCAAACACTGAGAGACTGAAAGAAGGAAAGAGCGGTGGAGGAAAGAGACAGATAAGTTACCTGTGTCTTTGTTTCTTTCTCTACCAGACACAGATTCTGGACTTGCCACCTGCATTCATTTTCACAAGTCACTGGAGACACTCCGAGGTGGGATGACCCTGCAAAATGGCAGAGCTGGGCTGTGAACTCAGTCTGGCTCGTTAGCTGCAAAGCCCACAGGAGTGTGATTCTGACCATAACATTCTAATATCTTGTGCGTTATTAATAGGATGATGAACGAAGCCAGCTGCATCAGCCCCAGTGTCTCCCGTGTCATGTTCCCCACCCCCACAGCTTACAAAGTGAAGGCTTACTCAGAGTAGGTTTTGCTTTTCTAAATCACAAGCTTGCTTTTGCAGAGCCTGAGCCAGACAGCAAACTTCACAATGACTGTGCATGTAGCTTGCTAAGCTCTGGGTGGACCTAGCCAATTCCATTCCAATTTGGTGGCAATGGTAATAGGAGACATCTTATTGATGGTGGTGGATTGTTCGGTTACTACCACTGGCTCGTTTGCGTGACTCTCATGCCTGACTCTTTCCTCCATTTTTTGGCTTATGCTCCTCTGTCCACGCTTGCCTTGTGATTTGAACGAGAGCTGGCATCACAGGCTCCATACTCCTGGCTAGAGTAATTGGGTCAGATGTGTGAATCTGCCCTTTCCTGCTCTCCCACAGCCTCTGAAAATCAGGACCCTTCCAGCCTGCTCACCTCTGACTACTCCAGGTACACATGGCTCTAAAGCCAGGTCTTCTCTGGGGTTAAATGTCTGGAGACTGCTCACTCCTCCCACTACCAGGGGGGTGAACTCATATGCTGTTCTTAGAAAATGTGGTACAATCCATGTACCATGAAACTTAGCGTCTTAGTCATTTTAATTGTATAGTTCAGTAGTGTTCAGCACATTATAGTGTTTTATGAACAACCTACCACACCCTTTCCGTATTATAAAACAGAAATGCTACCCACTAAATAACAACTTCATTTTCTGTCTTCGATCCTGGACGCCACCATCCTGCTTTCTAAGTGGTGTCCTGTAAGGCATTACCTGACAGTTGTCGTTTATACTGCCATATGGTTTAAAGAAAGCCTTCAGTCAGCTGGCATCATTTACAGTCTACAAAGCCCTGGATCCACTGCAGTTGCATTCTTTAGACCACTGAAGAATGATTAGCGTCCAGCTTGCTTCCTGAAATTTCCCAAATGAGCCATGGTAAATGCTGGTTCACTGATCTTCGTAACTTCTGTCTCTGGTGGTATCCCAAATTCTGCTTTGTGTAACCAGCTGTTTTGAATGGTGCCAGCCCTGCTTCAATGGCTGGACATGCACACCAGGTGAAGAACTGGACTACATGTATAAATATGTGGGGACATTTCTGGCTGCTGCAGCTAAGAAACTGGTGCCCCTGGTATCTAGGGTAACATGGGACAGGGGTACTGGGAAGTTTTCCATGACAAAGAGCACAGCAAAGAATTGCTTGGACCCAGATGTCCACAGTTCAGAGTTGAAATGTTCTCATTTGCACAGTTGTTACTTTTCCCTGGTCTTCACTAACCACAATTTTTCTAATCAAGGAATGCCCCTTTCATAAGGAATTGGAATTGGAATTGACAAGCATATTGTCCTCCTGAAGAGAGACTGAGAGTTTTGCTTTCATTAAGCAAGACCAAAATCATTTTTGAACCATCTCAGACCTGCCCTTCCATGGTGCTTCTAGAACCTTCTCCTTTTTTGTCATTTCGCAGAGCAAAGCACAGATGGCAGTCTTCCAGCTTCCAGTCTTGACTCCTTTCAGTTAGAAAAGGGCATCTTCAGCTTCCTGGCTTCTGGGTGGTCTAGGAAGTGGATGGGATCCACAGACCTCTCTGTTTTTCTTACAGCAATTATCTCCATATCAGGGCTACCATGCAGCAATTAATGAGAACTCTATAGTGCCAGGATAATTCTGGCCACTTGAAATCTAGTAGCCTAGGTACAAACATTCAGAATCCCTAGTTTCTGACTACTGATTTTGTGGGGCTGGGGGGTTTCTGAGACAGGCTGTCACTCTGAAGCCCTGGTTGGCCCTGAGCTTGCTATGTGGTTCATGTTCTTCCTGCTTCAGTTTTCTTTTTTTTTTAAGATTTATTTATTATGTATAAGGTATACAGAAGAAGGCACCAGATGTCATCATAGATGATTGTGAGCCACCATGTGGTTGCTGGGAACTGAACTCAGGACCTCTGGAAGAACAGTCAGTGCTCTTAATCTCTGAGCCATCTCTCCAGCCCCCTGTTTCAGTTTTCTAAGTATTGATGGTGAGAAGCACCCTCAGATGACTTTGCAATTCTATGAATAGTAGACTGTATTTTAAATTTGGAAATTTCCCTGGGCTCGTGGCAATGCTAAGGACTGACAGTGAGTGACAGCCCCAGTCAGCTGGTATGCTAGACCACAATTCTAAGCTGTGCTGTCCAGTGGGGAGGCACATTTTTAATTCACGATAGGTTCACAGGACACAACCCCATTATAAGGTCAGGGGCATCTACGATGTCATTACCCTGGCTTTGTAGATGAGGGAGGGGGTAAAGTAGGACTTTTAGACATTATTTAAAATCTCTAACTATGAGGAAATCAAGAACAATGCCTGGATCCATGAGCTAGTCAGTGACCAAATGTATCCCTGAGTTTGAGTAAGATCCTTAGTAATGTAGCTGGCTTCCCAGTGTGATGCTGAATACCAGGATATTGACGAGCTCCCCTAGTTACCCTATAATCATCCCAAAGTCAAATGTGCCCTAGGTACAAAACATGTAAGGTTTCTTTAAAATTTTTCTTTCTTGTTTTCTCTTTTTTGCTTTCTTTCTTCCTTTATCTGGCTAACTTTCTGCACCACAGAGTAAAAAATATATATCACTTTCAGTTTCCTCAAAGTCCATGGCCCTTGTGGTACAACAAGGGTGCTGTGGTCATCGTTATCCCCACTCTGGGATAATGGCAAGTAATACTTATGGCTTCTTTGGATTTTCTGTGGAAACAAAAGCCTCAGGAAAGCACAGAAAATACAGACATCTTTAGAGATGAAATCATCTTGCTCTTGACTTTGAGAGAGCTGTCATTCAAGGGCAGCAGCCCCTTTAGAGAGGAATAGTCCTGCACTCAGCAGGCAGCAAGCATCAGACACATGAGGTAACGCAGAATGACAGACCCGTTGGTAGCTCACTGCACACTTTTTGAGAGTTAGCATTGCTCTGGGAGGTGCTGGGTGAACTGAACCTTTGTGAGTTGTTTGGGGGTGCTCTGAAAATTCGCCTCTGTTCCTAATTTTAGAGCCAGCAGCTGTCACGGCTTTGTTCTAACAAGTCAGTAATTTTCCATTCCCCTGGCTTGTTCCTGTTCCCCTTCTATATCCAGCCACTCGCTCTGCAAAGCTCCTAACTTGCTCTTATTCTTTCATGTGTCCTCTCCGCAGACATTTTTCATTCTGCCACCTCTCTAACTTGGCAATTAGTTAAAGAAATCAAAGTAACACACCTTCTACTGTCCACATACATCCTATCTACATAAACCTCCAACTGTGTGCGATAGACAGTCAAGCGTTATCAAATAAGCGTGTAGAGTTCGATGCTTTTCATCTTGTAGCAGGGCATTTGTCTTTTGTTTCTTTCTTTCTCGTCCTTTTATCTGTCAGAGTCCCAATGGTTTCTACTGGAATTTTTCTGGGCACTTTACAAGTGATGTCATGAGTTTTTTTGTTTTAATTTCACAGTAGTTTGAGATTTGATTCAAAATAACCTAGGTGAATGGAAGGTGATAAGCTAATGAACAAGACTGCTTAGGGTCGCAAAGGTTGAAGAGGTTCCTGGAGACAGTGGGCCCCCTAGTGACACTCCCTATCTTTGTGTGTAGTGGACATTTTAAATAATAAAGTGTTTTATAATTTTGCAAGATGATTGCTAAAGATCTTTTAATGTTGATGTAGGTTGTTAAAGTACTGCCCCCTACAGGTCAGAAATATACTACACTTGTTTCTTGATAAACAGTAACCTAAAAGACAGGAGAGGCCAAGGAGAAAATTGGAACCCTGTGGACGGATGGTGAAATTAGAAAAGGGCTCATCTCTGTGGAGGGCAGTATGGTTGGCAGAAACAAAAATATAAATAGAAGACACAGGCATAGTGGAGGCTGAAGCAGGAAGAACCCAGGACCAACATGGGATACTTAACAAGACTGTCTTAAACAATTAAATAAAATGAGAATAAAAAATATTGATTGTCAGGGACTGGGGGAGATAAAGAACAGGGAGGTTTTTATTTTGTCTGTTTATTTATTTAGTTTAGATTAGTATGCCTTTAGAGTTTTCTTTGTTTGTGGCATGGGCTCATGTAGCCCAGGCTGGCCTCAAATTCTGCATGTAGCTAGTTATATCATTTTAAACTCCTAAGTTCCCTAATACATCCCTCAAATGCTCTAGGTGTGAGGCACTATGTCCAGTTGCCTTCAGCTTTGTAAAAAGAAAAGGGTTCTGAAGGTGGGGGGTGTAAACAGTCACAGAGCGTGTGAGCTCATTGTCCTGATCTGAATGTGAACCCCCACAGACCTGAGTTTTCGGTGCTTGGTCCTCAGTCTTGAGACTATTTTGAAAGGTGTGGAGCCTCTAGAAGGCGGAGCCTAACTTAAGAAGTGGGCCATGATGTCAGACCTTTGCTCCTCTTTCTGGCCATTCTTTGCTTCCAGATCCACGGCCACTTCACACTCAGACCACCATGATGTTCCTGCCCTTTGCCTTCCGTGCCTTGATAAGCCAAAGCTGTGAGACAAGATGAACCCTACTCCCTTAAGTGGCGCCTATAAAATACTTTGGTCACAAAGAAAAGGTACTGATATGTTCTTAATGACACTGAATTGTACATGTGAATTAATCCAGATGATAATTTTTAAGCTATACATCTAAGATTCAACTGTTCAAAAACATGAGTCCTGGGGTGCTGCAGATTGTAAATATAACTGAAACACACATGCTGTGCACTCATCACCACCATCCACATGTCTATTACAATTAAAAATACATTTGAATAAAATTTACAAATTAAAAAAGTTCAAATGGCCAAACAGAATGAGTTTTAAAACAGCTTCAAAAATTAAAAAGCATTGTGTGAAATCCTCCTACACCTCAGGCTGTTCTTCTCAGCAGGGCTTGGAGTGTCTTCCCATGTGTCACTGTTTGAGAAATGACCACAGGCATTGTGAAGACATGGCAGACGAGACTCTCCTAGAGAAACGGACAGCCATGCTTGGAAAGTTGGCCCAGGGGAAACCAGGAAGCAATGGGAAGAGGAGCCAGGGCATCAGAGGGATGACAGAGAAAACCCTGAGAGATGAGTTTCCAGCTGGCCAGTGATGGGGGTGGTGCTGGAGAGAACAGGCTCAACTCTGCTCTGAGTCTACAGGGCCAGCCAAGCTTAATGAGGTAACAAATCCTGGCTAAATGCCCAATCAGGAAAGGCCTGCAGAACTCAAATGCTAAAAGTGTTCCCCTCCCTTAGAGAGCTTCTAATCTAATCAAGAAACCAGGGTGTATATGCAAGAAATGAGAATGTGAGGCATGCTAAGGATAAACAAGAAAGAATCGAAGCAGATAAATGCTCCATTGAACATGTGACTCTCAGGTATGGAATGCAGAAAAGCCAGAGGGGGATTTTTCTTTTTCTAAAATATACTCAACAATTGGTTTTTAGGTTAAGACTGGCACTTCAGATCAGTGGAGAAAAGAAAGGTAGCTTTTTGTTTTATTTTGTTTGAGATAAGGTCTCACTTTGTATCCCTGGCTGGCCTAGAACTCACAAAAATCTCCCTGGCTCTCCCAAGTGCTGAGATTAAAGATGTGCACTATTGTGCCTGGGAAATTCTGGGTTATTAAAAATTAAAGATTTTTATTTTAAAAGGTATATTTTTTTATTTTTATTTATTAATTTTTTAAAAGATTGATTTATTATGTATACAGTGTTTTGCTTGCATGCGAGAAGAGGGCGCTAGATCTTATTACAGATGGTTGTGAGCCATAAAAGATATATTTTAAAATATTTTTTATTTTTAAATTATGTGCATGTGTGTGGGAGGGGAGTATGTGTGAGTGTGTGTGTGATGGGGGTGTTGTGTGCAATGAGGGCAGGTGCCCCTGTAAGTCTGAATCTTCAGGTCCCCCTGAAGCTGGAGTTACATGCGGGTGAGCATCACCAGAAGCAGGGGCTGGGAATTGAACGTGGATCCACTTGGAGATCAGTAAAGCATTCTTAACCACTGAGCCATCTTTCTAGCCTCTGAATTTAATGAGTGTGGAGAAATTATTGAGTTGAATTCCAATCTTATTTTTTATTTTTTAGATACTCAGTCTGCTACCTCAAGATGACCTTAAATTGAAGAATCTTCTGCCTATCCTCTGTGTACCAGGGCTACTGTGAAATGTCACCACAACTGATTTTTAATTTCTCTTTTACCCAAGAATAAACAAAGAAAAATAAGAACTTCCCAGTGTGGAAGGGTTCCTAAAGGAGAAATACCTTAATTTACTTTTGGACCTAATTACATCCCAAGTGGATCAAATATTTAAATATGTCGTGGAAAAAGTAGTAGAGCATTTTATCTGGTATAAACACCAGAACAAAGCAGTTGCTTTTTACAAGTACTGAGACCTTGAAAAACATCATTGTGTCTGTGATTTATAGAGTTTTTTTCTGAAGGAGCTTTACAGTGTTTGTGTGACTTTAGTCATAAGACATTCCTGGCAAACCAGAAACAGCAGACAGTGCACACAATAAGGGCTGAATGCAAGGGTGAGGTGCTCCCTCAGGAGACACGTAGATTAGATCTGGGTTTTGGTATGAGGAGCTTGCTTCACTCTAAAAATGACTTTCATGCAACAATCAATAAATGCGCTTTCTGCAAGGCTGTCCAAGGAGGTTCAATCCTCCGAGGCTTCTCCCTGCTGCAAAAAAGGCTTATTACATTCTTCTTTGATCATCTCATGTTAAACAATTTCCCAACATAAATATAATGAAACCATTAAAACATTTGAAACATGTAGTAAAAAGATGCTTTTTACTGTTTTTGTTTTGGCGGGGATTGAACTCAGAGCCTCACCCTTGCAAGTGATTCACTCTGCCCATAACCGACATCCTCGGCCATTTGAAAGATGCTTTTTAAATCTTGAAGTACACACACACACACACACACACACACACACACACACACACACATCCCAGCAGCCTCAGGGTTGCCTCTGCTTGCCAGTCAGGTGGAGATTGAAGTCTCCACAGAGGAAAAACAGTCTAAGTAGACAAGTGTTCACTGTGCTGTGCATATGACAGCCTCACCCCTCCAAATGTCCCCTCTTGTTCCCTCCTGCCCACATGTCCTGGCGTCCCAGGGTGAGTGATACCAACTTATATCCACCTCCTGGAAGGAAAAAGCTAGGAACAAGTGTGTGCTAATCATCTTTCCAAAAGCATTCCATTATAGTTTCCAAGTCTGAAACGTGAACGTCCTAGAACTTCATTGAGACTGCACGCTTACAAATGCTAACTTTGGAGAACCAAAGTAACGGAGCAAGGCTTAAATGCCATGTCTGCCAAGGGTTCTCTTTGCCAGCTTAATTATTTCTCTAGAGACTTGGCATAATCTTCTGCTGCCTTTCTGTGCCACCGGGGTATCTAACTTTTAGAGGGTTTGTTTATATACCAACAGAGAATTCCCACTAAATGAACTCTTACCTTTGAGCCTAATACAAAAGTAGATGCTGGGACTGGAAAAAGATCTACCCATTATGCAGGGGTTCACTAGGGTCCACAAGGGGCACGTGCGGCTGGAAACGCCACTCTCCCCCCGCCCCCATCCCATCCAGAAGAAATCACTTTCTTGGCTATGCCATCCAGGGATAGTCATAGCTACAGCAGACACGCTTTCTCCCTAGGTCAGTCGGCTCTGCAGTGTGGAAATATCACCACACCCTAAATGGAGAGGAGGCAAATGGAAAACCGCTTGACACCAGGGAAGAGAAAAACAAACACGGAGAAGACAGTACATGAACAAAAGCTCTTTTTCATGGTTTCTCCTAAAAACAGGGACCAGGAGCTAGTTAGTGCACGTTTGTTTTTGAGCACGTTCTCTCTCTCTAGCTGCAAATAGCAGCTTCTCTGCTTTGCCCCTTGGAGGTGGTTTGAGTGTGGAATGTTGTGGGGCAACATCGCCTCCTACCGTCCAAAATGATCATTGCGGCAAGCTCCAGCCCAGTCTCTGCCGCTGAGACCCAGTGAACTGAGCGCAGGACCAAGGACTCCGTGGGTGAGCAGGTGAATGACATTCATCTGTCTGTAAGTGTTTCTTCCATTTTCATTGCTTGCCCAAAGCTTTCGTAACAACTCGAGGAGGATTTGAGGGTCCAGAGGACTCTCTGCTTGCAGCATCTTTTCTGCTCTGCCAGTGTACATGGCCAGTGTTTCCAGCTTCTTAATCCAGCTTCACACTGGGAACACTGGAGACACCTACAGAGCATATAAACCAGATGTCCATCCCCACACCCAACATTTCGACTCTTCTGATGACTTTAATATACAGATGAAGAAGTGTGGCCATTAAGCTTAGGGTTCTGCCTTGGCTTTGGTGTCACCGTTTTGAGGCAGTTTCACTATGTAGCTCCGGCTGTACTGGAACTCTCTATTAGACTAGGCTAGCCTCAAACTCACTGAAACACACCTGTCTCTGACTCTCCAATGCTGGGATTAAAGGTCTGTTCTATGACACTCAGGTGGGTGCTATATTCTAGAGTCTTTGATTTTTCATGTCTGCTCACTTGGGAATATCACTATATTTAGAACAACTATGACAGAGGCCAACCGACTCCAGTATCTGCTGTAATTTCCTGGGTGCCACAGCCCACCGCTTCTGCCAGTCCCTGGAAGAGATGATGCTCTAAACTCTCCTTGGAGTAAGAAGCAGAGAGATTCAGCTGCCCCAGAAGCAATTCCTTTTTAGCCAGATTTGGAAATGCTGGATATTCCTCTTCTTTCCTAGTTTCTAAATAAGTAAAAAGAGGAAGGTGAGCTAGCCTCGTGACATAACATTTCATGCCTCACTGAGACACCCAGTTATGTCTGCTAAAATCTAACAGACACTCATATTTATAGCTAGTTTCTTACTCCATAGGTTTTATTAAATTACATTTTGATTTTTTAAAAAAATGCTCAGTCTTGTTTTAATTAAATTAGTTTACTTAGTACTAGAATTATGATTTGTTATGAGCTACCATGTGGGTGCCTGGGGTTTGAACCTGGGTCCTCTGGAAGAGCAGCCATTGTTTTTAATCACTGAACTCTCTTTCCATCACCCAGGCTTGGGTGTTAAATTTTATGGTAAAATACACACAATGTAAAAGTGCCTATTTCAGCTACTTTAAAGTGTATAATTCAATTGTGTTAAACATACTCATAACATGCACCCATCAACACTATTTCTTATTTGTGGCAGTTTGAAAGAAATTGGTCCCCATAGGCGCACAGAGAGTGGCATTATTTGAAAGACCTTGTTGGAGTAGATGTGGATTTCTTTATTGAAGGAAGTATGTCAGTAGGGTAGGACTTTGAGATTTCAAAACCATAAATCCTGTCTCTTCCTGCTGCCTGAGGATCCAGATGTAGAACTCTCACCCACCTCCCCAGCACCCTGTCTCCCTGCATGCTGCATCTCACCATGATGGCAAGTGGACTAAACCTCTAAACTGTAAGCCAGCCTCAATTAAATGCTTCCCTTTATAAAGGTTCCCATGGTCACAGTGTCCCTTTACAGCAACGTAAAACCCTAAGACCGTATGGAAAATTTTTCTCACCCTGTACCCTTTGTGAAGTCATTCTCATCCAGGTGCCCACTTATGTGGACTATCTAGACTAGACAAACCCAGAGTCGGGTTGGGGAGTGCCAGCAGGAATTTCCAGAGAGATTGGGATTGAGGAAAACTTGGTATGCAACTGCTGGTAGGTACACACTCTCCCTTCCTTCTATCTCTCCCTCCCTCCCTCTCTCCACCTCATATGTTATATGTACATGAACCATGCCATATGGTTATGTGCATGTTTGGGCGTGTGAGTGCACATTTCAGCACATATGTGTGGAGGTTGGAGCCTGACATCAAGTGTGTTTCTCAGTAACCCTCTTATTTATTTTTTCTGAGACTTCTTGATTAGATTTTAATGGGACCATTCAATCTTAACTAATTTATAAAACTAACACATGCTGTTCATTCAGATATAACCTGCCAAAAGTGAAACTCCCCAAAGTTAGGGTTGGGACAGGGTTTTGTTTTTGTCTTTCCAGGAAAATGAAGGTATCCAGATAAGGAATCTGAAGATAAATGAGACATCTGAAGAAAAAGGATGCATCATCTAAAGAAAATGTCCCAAGAAAGGAGTAAATTGGCCTATTGATATATCATATCTCCAACAGAATAGAATTTTATAAGTCTTCCCAAATGTTTCTGCTGTTCTCTACATACATATAACCCAAGTGGTCTTTTTGTAGCCCCAGTTAAATTAAAAATTAAAGCTGGCTTAGGATTGTAATGGGATTATGTTGTATTGTAAATAATTGTCCCACCTACTAATTTAATAAAAACGCTGATTGGCTGAAGGCAGACAGGAAGTGTGGGCAGGGCTACCAGACTAAGAAAACTCTGGGAACAGGCAGAGCAGAGCAGAGAAGCCAGAGATACCATTGAGACACCGGCAGACACAGAGCAAAGAAGCTGAAATGCTGCTATGAGAAAATGGCCACATGGCTGAACAAGATAAGAGTCATGCGTTAGTTTAAGAGTAAAGAGTTAGCAAGTTATATACCTAGGCCCTAGGCCAATCAATGTAAAATTAATATAAGTGTCTGTGTGTTTCAATAGGACTGCAAGACTGTGGGTCTACAGGTCCAGGTCATGGGGCAGGCTGGAAAGTCCAGGTCAGAAACTTACTACTACACTTGTAAAGATTCCTGGCACACCACATGGTAAACCCAACATGGCGCTGGGTAAGATAAGAATTCCTGAAATGCAGTGGCCACTAGGTAAAGCCAACATGGCACTGGCAGAAGATGCCGCTGTAGAGGGCATGCCCCTAGACATGGCTCCGTAAATCTGTGCCCACCCACTCTCTTAAAAGGGGCTGCCATGTGAAAGTCTCTTTCTCTGCCTATCTCCCTCACACCTGCTTGGCAACTCCCCCTAATAAACTCTAGTGTGGCATCTAGTAGTGTGTGTGTCTGATCTCACGTGCAAAACCAACAACACTGGCTTTGCAGTTAGAGCATGGCTGTCTCTTTCTCTAAACCCAAGCATGCTTGCATTAAAGGAAAATCCCAAATCCGTCTCATCTTAGAAGAGCCACCTGATAAGGATCACAAGAAACCAAAATTAAGAGATTATTTTATTGCCACCAATCTCATAATCCTTTGAATTTATTTGGACTCTTTAAAACTTTTCTTAAGATATAAATATGTCAATATTTATAAGACTAATATATATTAGAAACTTTTTGTCATGATATTAGTAGTCATATAGAGTACTATTTCTAGAAAAATGCTTCATATAGCTTCTTGTACATAATTTTGGCTTTGAGTCTCTATCAGGTAACTAGGAATTAAGTTTTTGTACTCTGAATGAACATAACAAATATATTATCTTAATCTCTTTGAGATCTACTGCCTATGACCTTTAAAATGTTTACATTTCTGCAGTGAACCATGACCTTTGTGTGCCTAACAATGACCTTTGAAGTCTCCAAAAGGAGGATGGGGCTCCACAACTACAATTCCACTGGGACTATGGTAATGCCACTAAGCTGACAAACACCACCTAAAGATTGGCTTTGGATTATAAACTGCTCAGGTGCCTAGCTGAGATATTTGCCATTGAAACACAAATTCTAGTTTGTATTTAATGAAAAATCAGAGCCAGATATTGGGGGAAAAGCTGGAATATCAGAGACAGGACACAGACCACAGTCAAATCTCACCCAGCCAACTTCTCAGGGTAAAAGGTATCTTCTAGCTCCCTCAGCCCGGCTCCTCATTGCTTCTACAGAATAAACCTCTATCTTCCTATACCTGCCTTAAATACCTTCTTCATGGGCTGGAGAGATGGCTCAGTGGTTAAGAGCACTGAGTGTTCTTCCAGAGGTCCTGAGTTCTATTCCCAGCAACCACATGGTGGCTCACAACCATCTATGATGACATCTAGTACCCTCTTCTGTATACATAATAAAATAAATAAATCTTAAAATACCTTCTTCACCCAGTTGTTTCACTTCTGGGTTCAACTCTGCATCATATTCTAGAGTTAAGATTAAAGGTGTGAACCACAACTGCTTGGTAGTTAGGCCTTGAACTCACAGAAACACAGAAAGATCTCTGTCCCTGGAGTTATGGGGTTAAAGGCATAGGTAACCATTCATCTTTCCTGTGCTGGGATTAAAGACATGAGTTACTACTCTCTGACCCTCCTGGCTTGACTGTGGGTAGGTCTGTTCTCTAATATTTCAGACTAATTTTACTAAATATAAAATATATCACCACATGCCATTGTTTAGGAGGGTTGGTTACACGTTGTTATTGGTAACAAAAAAGCTGAATGGAGATAGATTCGAGGATCTTGTTCTGAAAAGATTAAAGGAGGATGTAGAAATGATAGAATAAAAGGGTAGGTTATTGCATTTACTTTTAAACTAAGAAAGCAACTACTAGTTTTAAATATTTTACAGTTGGTTTGGATTTTTGTATATTGATACATATTTGAGGCTATTTTTGTTATACTGTATATATGTTTCTACTTTTGTTTAAGATATTTTTATATATTGATACAAACTTAAGGTTACTTTTATTAGAACATACTGTACATGTTTCTTTTCTTGTTCAAGGTATTGTACCTATACAGCTCATTTAACAATGAAATGCTATGTAATATACGTTTCTAGTTCTTGAAAGTTATTATTACAAACTATTTAAGATAATATAGAAATGCAGGTTGGTAGTCATCTATCAACTTATAGTCAAGATAGGTTTGATTTCAAGGTCAACCATATATTTTTGATAGATAGTCTTCAAACACTTCAGAGACCTGCAGAATATGGCATTTAGTAATGTTTTAATAATATAAGGTTCTTTTTTTAATGACAGTGGGGCATGTCTACTCCTGGCAGCACCAATCTACTTTAGAGAAGATGATGGACACTGAAGAAACTCTATATAGAGTTGACTTTGTGACAAAAGTTAGCCAGTGGGCAAGAAACTGCCGTTGCCTCAAGTACAGACAGTATGTTGTACAAACTGAACAAGCAGGACACAAAAGAAAATGATTATGAACTTTGCCAAAATAAAGTAGAATAGTAGTTCAAAATTCCTGCTTTATAAGAAAGTCTTTCACTTATTCTAGGCCTATAGACCGAAGAAGGATGCCCCAATATTGCAGAGGAACCTTGGGTGACTGTCAGGCAGCCAAATGTCTCTGTCATTTTTTAGTTTTGGAAGTTGCTTGCTCTCCACTTCTTGTTTAATGAGGTAGTATTACATCCTTCTCAGGTCTCTGATAGAGTTGAATACTAGATAGCTATAGTTATAATTTTCCTCGTTAACAAATTTAGCAAAGAAATTCACAAAAGAGGAGTAAGTAAAGTATATAAGATCTTTTGGGGTTGGTGATACAAGTTAGGATAGAAAGTGAACTAGGAGCAACACTTTGAACTCACCAAGATAGGATAGGTAATGGAGTATTTCCTCTGAATTTGTCAAATGCAGATGGACTAAACATTGTTAATATAATTATTATATTACCTGTGTATATTTGTATATAGTTATTGTGATTATTGTATATAGTTTTACTATGCTAGCTAAAACCTTCGCTTTTTATTTAGACAGAAGGGGGGAAATGTGTGACATTTTGATTGTGTTATGACAAAGCTTTCTTGGAGTCAGAGGGCAGAGCTAGCCACTAAATGACCATAGAGGTTTGGAGGACTGTGGAAAGAGAAACAGGAAGTGGTAAGGTGGAGCTGAGAGAGGATCCTGGCCCCTTTTGGATGGAGGAACAGTAGAGGTAGGAAGCGACTGTGGCTGCTCCCTCTTCTCTGTTCTTTCAGGTTTTTACCCTGATACCTGACTCCCAATATTTTATTGTTAAGAGCAATTAGATTAGTATTTCAGGCATGTATGTCTATGCACCATGTACAATGCCTGGTGCCCTTGAAGTTCCAGAAGAGGACTTCAGATTCCCTGGAACTAGAGTTACAGAAGGTTGGGAGCTGCCATGTGGGAGCTGGAGCAGCCGGTGCTCTTAACCACTGAGCCATCCTTTAGTAGTCTGTTTGCCCGACTTTACATGATTTGTTTGGTTTATTGATTGGTTGATTTAGTGTTGTTTTGTTTGTCTTGGGGACAGGATTTCATTCTTCAGCTCAAGCTGGCCTTGAACTTAGGTATTCATTTTGCCTCTGCCTCCCGAGTGTCTCAAACACAGGCTTGAACCACCACATCCAGCTAGGATTGTCTTATTTTATAGATGGCTTCCAGATTAATCCATATTGTAGTATTTGGGCAGATTTCTCTCATTTAAAATAGTTAAATGATGGTCCATTTTAGGCATGCCCACTGACCCACTGATGGACACTGAGAACTTCCATTCATATTTGAATATAAGCCCATTCTTCCCAGAAGAGAGTTCTGAACACAGACTATGTAGTAATTATATTCTCCTTTTCTTCCTTTCTCTGTCCCCCTCTCCCTCCTCTTCTTCATTCGTTTTGTTTTCTAAAACAAGGTCTTACTATGTTGTTCTGTCCTAGAACTGGATCTATAGACCAGGCTGGCCTCGAACACACAGAAAGCCACCTACCATCACACCAAGTATGGAATAAAGTCATGTGCCACCACACCCCACCTGGTCTGTTATTACTTTAATAACTTCATTCCTTTCTTCTATCTGCAAAAAAGACTGAAGTAAGTGTCTGAAAGCCACCTGCCACTGTTGCATGGCCTTTTCTTAGTTACTTCTGCAGCATATTAGTATCTTTACACATGTGCGTGTGTGCGCACGTGCATACACACACATATGCACACACATAAGGTTGACTTTTATGCTTCAGCTGAGGCTCTAAATGGCTCCGATCAACACCACAGATGCCAAGAGCCCCTCCTCCTAAAGTTGGGGACTAAAATAAATGACCTCTTATGTGAGACATGGTAAGAGGCTGTCATGAAATGCTTTCCAGGCATAGCTCAGCTGTTAACTCTTAGAGTGGCAGGGACCTTTACATGACCCTCACAAGACAGGGCCTGTTGATGGACCCTAATAGGAGGTGGTGGGAGTGATCTCTAGACAGTTGAGTTTCCAGCTGTCCTGTGTTCCCCTCCCCCCACCTTATTCCTGTTCCCTAGCTGTAACTCTGTCTCCATTGTCATTTGGTTTGGGAGGTATTAGTTGCACAGACAAGGTCATCACCCATGCTGAGGTGGCCTTCTCAGTCACTCGTAAATAAATGTAACTGTGGAGATGGAAGCAGGGTCAGTAAACTCTGGCTTACCAAGCTAGACTCCTGTGGCATCATGTCTTTGGTCTGTTTTGGGGGCCTCATCTGAGGTCAAGAGATATTTGTTCCCATCTCTCCAGGAGAAGTCATGTAAAGCAGAGAAAGCAGTTGAGGGGCTCTGATTCAGGGCTCAAATGTAGCTCAGAAGCTGGACACATGTTCAGCAGGCACAAACCCTGGATTAGCCTTACATGTAATTAAAGTGTAAAAATAACTTATAGTGGAGTCTCATTGTTAAAAGATGTAGTTTTGAAGAATAATGATAGGGAATAAAGTTCAGAGCAGATGGTTAAGATAGAATATAAAACTATGCTTAAGTTGAATGTTATCACATATATGTATATATGTTATTTACATAATATGAATTTACTAACAGCAAAGAACCCAGCTAGAATTTCAGGTACTTTTTGATGTTTGTCTGAATTTTAGAAATGTTTTCATTTCTGCATATGTGTATTCATGCAAGTGCATGCCTGAATTGTGAGTGTGTATGCAGGCATGAGTGTGCACATGGAGGCCAGAGGACATCCTCGGCTTTCATCCCCTGAAACACAATGTGCTTTCTGAGATAGGGCTGTACATTGGCTGGAGCTCACCTGCTAGAGGAGACATAAAGGCCAGCAAGCCCCAGGGGCCTCCCATCCCCCTTTCCCCAGCTCCAGCCCACAGCAGCATGTCCAGCATCTCATCATGAAGGTCCAGCTAAAACCTTCACCTTGTAAAGCAAGTACCTTACCCCAGCTGAGCCATCCCCTCCCTCCCTGAATTTTAGAAAATTTCTAATTGAATAAAACAAAACATTTTTTTAAAAAAATATATAATTTAAAAAATGAAAATATATAATGATGGGCTGAGGAGGTGGTTCAGGAGGTAAGAGTGCTCCCCAGAGCCCACGTAACATGCCAGATGTGGGGCTTGAGAGCTGACTCGGCTAGTAAAGGGTCTGAATTCCATCCCTGGGTCCTACATGGTAGAAGAGAACCGCCAAGTCCTCTGCCTTCGCCTTCCTCATGTCTGCAACACTTGAGCACATACTTACATATATGCGCGCGCGCGCACACACACACACACACACACACACACACACACACACACACACGTAAAGTAATAAATCAAAAATAGGATCCCAAAGCCAATTCCGTCATTTTCCTTTACATCTTTGCTATAGTTTACAAGCAGTACATGAATGGAAAGCAGTGAGGGTGGTGAGCCATCCTCCTCTGGGGACCGTCCATCCTCCTCTGGGGATGGCTCCCTAAATAGGCAGGTTTAAAAGCAGCTTTCTTTCACTGGGATGAGTGCAGTGGTCCTTGATTCATGTTTAATCATGGCTCAGGATGTCTGTTGCCATAGAAACAGGATGAGGCTGATGTGACTGTTGCCATTTATTTCATGGACTGGTTAAAAATGACCTTTTGTTGTTGGGTGTTTTTGTTTGGTTGGTTTTTGTTTTTTGAGACAGGATTTCTCTGTGTAGCCTTGGCTGTCCTGAAACTCACTCGGTAGACCAGGCTGGCCTGGAACTCAGGGATCTGCTTGTCTGCCTCCCAAGTACTAGCTAGGACTGAAGGCATGTGCCAGCAAATCCTGCTAAAAGTGACTTTTTAAAACAGAGGCTTAATTATCTTTCCTGCCAAAACAGAGCCCCAGGGATCATATCTAATGAACTCATGTTTTCACAATCATCTTTAAAACTTATTTTTTTGAATTGCCCTGGGATGTGTACTGGGCCTCTTTAAATTGTAGTTTCCAAAACCATAACAAGTTTTTTTTTTTTTTAATAAGCCCTTCTGCACCCTGCCTTTACCCCAGGAAGGAAGGGATAACCTCCTTCACTGGCCTCCCAGAAAGAAAGAGACCCAAGGCCTTCTCTGTGACCCTCTTCCCCAATGTGTCCCCCTCACTGGATAACTCAACAGAGACAAAATGGGAGGTGAAGACTTGGGAGCTGGAGAGATGGCTCAGAGGTTAAGAGCACACTGACTGTTCTTCCAGAGGTCCTGAGTTCAATTCTCAGCAACCACATAATGGCTCACAACCATCTATGATGGCATCTGGTACCCTCTTCTGTATACTGTATACATAGTAAATAAATAAATCTTTAAAAAAAAAAAAGGGAGGTGAAGACTTTACTGATCATGGGCACATTCCCCTCCTTTACTGTAGCAATGACTTATTTTATTTGTCCTATGGAAAGTGGTTTCTAGTTTACTTTTTGATACAATGTCTCACAACACAGCCCAGGCTGACCTCGATCCTCTTGGATTACAGGCCTGAAACACCATACTCAGCTATTGCATGAATTCTAGTTGTTATTTAATGAAATATTTAATGATATTGGGGAAAAGCTGGAATATCAGAGAGAGGAAACAGACCACACAGTCAGTTCTCACCCAGCCAACTTCTCAGGGTGAACAGGGTAAATGCTGTCTTCAAGAGTCCTCAGCCTGGCTGGTTGCTCCTACAGAATGCCTAAATCTCTGTTCCTCTTGCCTTAAATATCTTCCCTGCCCAGATGTTTCACTTCCGGGTTCAACTCTGCATCATAATCCTAGAGTTAGGATTAAAGGTCTGAGCTACTACTGTTTGGCTGTTAGGTTTTGAATTCTCAGAAATACAGAAAGATCCTTGTCTCCTGAGGGATGGAATTGAAAGTGTGAGTTACCACTTTGCCATCCTTGTGCTGGAATTAAAGGCATGCGCCACCACTCTCTGACCCTCATGGCTTGACTGTGGGTGATTGTGTTCTCTGATATTCCAGGCTGATTTTATATAAAATATATCACCACATTCATCAGGAAAATGGACTCTAGAATAACATTTGATTTAAAAGGCAAGCATTGGCACTGAAGAGATGGCTTAGAGCACTTGCTGTACTTCCAGAGATTCTAAGCCCAATTTGCAACGACCACATGATGGCTCACAACCATCTATATTGAGATCTGGTGCTCTCTTCTAGCCAAGCACCTTTGTGAGTTACACTATCCCAGTTACAGTGGCATTCTTTTTTTTTTTTTTTTTTCCACTTTCCAAGGCATTTTAATAGTGCAGAAACATTGTCCACACTCAAGAGATCCTCCAATAATGTAGCCTTTTTAGTAAATGAAACCAATATAAATTCTGCCATGGTAGGCTCTCACATGTAGACATGGTGGCAGACAATAAATGTAAATAAAAGGCATAAACCTTAGAGAAAATTTACCAAGGCAATAAGAAGTAAGAATAGCACCACCACCCAACCC
>PVIH01010022.1:0-78307 GCA_004025045.1 Sigmodon hispidus
ACCAAAGCCCAAGGTTCAAACCAAGGCAGCGGCCTCAGCTCCAACTCAGGCTCCCAAAGATGCCCAGGCCCCAGTGAAGGCCCTATAGAGGAGTTTTCTGTCTGCCAATGTGAAGACAGTTGGACTGGCTTGATACACCTACACACTATTGCAGATGATCAGGACCCTATGCTGTTTTTACAAATAAACTTGAGACAAGGAAAAAAAAGGGGCTGGAGAGATGGCTCAGTGGTTAAGAGCACCGTCTGGTCTTCCAGAGGACCCGGGTTCGATTCCCAGCACCCACATGGCAGCTAACAACTGTCTGTAGTTCCAGTTCCAGGCAAACACCAAGGCAAATAAATAAATAAAGTTTAAAAAAAAAAAAAAAAAAAAAAAAAAAAAAACTAGTATGTACAAAAAAAAAAAATCTAAACAGAAAAACTGGTAAGCATGAGAATGGATACTCAGACTACAAATAAGCACTTTTGGGTTGGTGTATAAAGCTGATAAAAAGAACCAAGACCCAAAAGAACACATACCATGATTTAGTCACACAACATTAAACACGTACTACATATATTAACTTAACTTGCTCAGAAAAGGGCTATATGAACAGTAACGTTACCTTCTATGATAATTTTTATGAGTTTTAATGAGATAGACAAGGATTTCCTCTGACTGGGGAGCTGAGATGGTGATGATATGATTAGGAAGCCAGTTCAGAATCTGAGCCTTGGTAATCTAGTCAAACTTCATATGTACACAGATACCCATGATCACATATGAGTATGTGCTTATGATTTCAGGTACTTCTGTTTATGTTTAATGGTAAAAATAAAGAATAGTAATAATTTTAAATGGCCATTCTGGCTTCCATGCAATTATTTCAACAATACTTTCTTATTTAAAAAAAAATTACTAAAAGTTATTCTGATTCAATCTCATGCCCACTAAATTAGGAAATTACTCTCACTTCAAACTCCTCCAAAACCAAAGCATAATCATTAGGGAAGTTGTGGCTACGCCAAGCGCTATTCTGTCTGCTCCTTGGTAATTCCTGATCAATATCCGGTGTGGTGATCCAACATGGACCCCCAGACTCAGGTGGTGAGCCACAAGATCAGGAGTTCAGGTCAAGCCTTGTCTATATAGTCCAGGCGAGGCTGAGATATACGAGACTCTGTTTCTCCCAAACGCAGAAAATAACAATAATAATGTTAAGTAATAATAATTACTGATTGAAACTTTCCAGACTCAAACTACAAATTTTAGTATCAGAAACAAAGAGACTAGAACTAGAGAGATGGCGGAGCGGCTGAAGCATGCATCCGCAGTACAAGTGTGAGGACTTGAGCTAGAAACCCTGGTCCCTAAAAGGCTGGGTGTGGTGGTGCACCTGCAATTACTGAGTTTCTACAGCAACAAGAGAGGCAGAGTCAGGATGATCCACAGAGTTCACAAGCCTGCTAGCCTGGTGTATGCATGTAGGAACAATCACATACACACACACACACACACACACACACGACCCTGTCTCAAATAAGATAGGCAGTGAAAACCACTTGGAGGTTGACCCAGCCTCCAGGTGTGCAATACCATGTGCGCATACACACTCACATACACTACACAAATGTTAGCACACACATATACACACGTACACATACACATTATGCACTCAAAATATATTAAAAAATTTAAAGGATTACATAACTGTAGTCACTACCTGAGCACGTTTTACACACCAGGTTAAAAGAAATTGCTAAATCATTTGAATGCCTGGGGACTGACTACTTACCAGCTGGCTGAGTCTGCGCTACCCTCTTGGGATACGTCTTGCTTCGACTTCTTGCCACGTTCTGATTGGGCCGGGGAAGTTGGATGGAAAGATCTCTGCTCATTTGCAAAGCTGTCCTGCCACTTGAAAATGTGACATTTTGATTAGCAAACAGTAAAACCATATGGCCACAGAACCGACTAATACTCAGAGGAAAAAAGAACAAAAGTACAGACGTAACAGGACATAAGCATGCAGAGGTTTTTAACTGATAACCAAGAGAGGAGCACTAACCTAAGGGGGGGTGGTTTACATCAGGTCAAAAGAAGAGCTTGCCTACTAAGGGACCGGCAGGCAGGAAGAGATGATTTATCAAAGGTTGGGTTTATGTTTAGGTAGGACGGGCTAGACATAAAGGTTGCTGATGGCCTTGAGGTTCACAGCTAAACACTAGAGAAATCGTGGTAGGTGAGCTATGCAAGGGCAGTGGTGCTCCAAGCCTGTCCCAGGCTGTGCTCACACAGCCAGTTGTAAGGCATCCCCTGCAATAGACCGGTGTGATTTTGTTTCTGAGCTCTGGTACAATCAGTCATTTATTATATACCGTCATAATAAATCATGTGTCCAGAAAGAGAGAAAAAGACCTAGAAGCCTACAAGGGGTTGATTCTCTAGATCTGGAGCCCAAGCTAATCCCCTAAACTGCCATTCTGGATTAAATCTTTCTCCTCTCCTCCTCCCTTCCCTCCCCTCTTCTGTCCCCCCCCCACACAACTTATATGTTGAAGGTGTGGCTCCAGCCATTGTTCAAAATGAGAGGTGACTAGGCTGTGAAGTTAATCATCTCAGCAATGGGTTAATCCATTGGTCAGTTTATAACCCAATAGATTGCTAGAAGGCTGGGCCTAAATGGACACAGTAGGTCACTGAGGTGTGCCTTCCGAGTTAATATGTGTAATATATGTGGACCCAGACCTATCTGTCTCCTCTCTCTTCCTCCTTCCTGACCCCCACCCTCTTTAGCAAGCAGGAGATCATCAGTTACATACTCAGTGCACTGCCAGACAAACAAATAAAAACAAACAAACAAACAAAAGCCCTGTCCTTCCCCAGCTTAGAGGCTTCTGTGTGCAGAGGCTCTTTTTCTGAAAAGCTTTAAAAAAAATCCCACAGAAAGACAAGATTCCATTATTACATATGGTTTAAAGCATAAAAATCATGTCTACCCACTTCAGACTTTCTCCAGCATCAAAAAGGCTTGGCTAATGTATACCTTACTTCCTAGAGGAAAACACATTTGTCATAAAAATATAACTAAATGTGTAGACCACTGGGGCATTTTGTAATGAAATTATACTTTATTATTCAATTCTTCTTCATAGTTTCTCTCCCAGGAACAAAGTAATAAGAAAATAACTTCCCAAGATTAATAAGATTAAGGTCCAGAATGTCACCTAATCTATTACAGACTACATAAGATCCAGGTCAAGAACAGGTTGCAGACCCCACATCTGGTCAGTCTGCAGTCATAGAGGAACAGAACACTCAGCTATTTAATTTGAAATTCTGAGCTCTGCGGAACTCAGACCTGCCTTTTCCTAACCATGTGGTCTTGTTTGTTTGTTTGTTTGTTTGTTTTTAAATATCTCTGCAGCCTCCTCTTATCTATATTAAGCTGCACCCCTTCTTACAGTCTGCAGTTTCTCTGTGGTTTCAAGTAATGGCCATGCACCTATGAGACTTCCCACTTCCTGCCTCCTCACACCTTGGCACAGACATCTTCTCTATTCTGACTGGGGAAGCCACAGTCTTTGAGCAACCTGGTGAAGGAACGGGAAATAACGAGGAAAGTTGCCTGACTTCAGAGAACAGATTTACTGCTTAAGGGTCCTTAGCTTAATGACTTTCCCAGGGGAAGGCTCCAATTTCTATCCTATAATTGAGGACATGATACCTTTTCGGGGGGCCACAGTGCAGATTAAATAATCAGTGCCTGGAGAAGCATCTGACACCAAGGAGGGGATCCTTCCACACTTGATAAAATTCAAGAGCTCCTATGGTTCAATCCTACAGAGAGTATGCCTGCTTCTCAGGCCTCCTATGAAGCTCATGCACCTCATTCTTTCAAGGAGATTAACAACATTTAGGAAGGAAGGCTAATTTTCAAGGGACTCCAATAAGGAGATATCAGTATGTAACAAAATACTTCATCAAAGATTTAATCAGTCTTTATTTCAGATTATAGCTCCCTCAAAATAAAAACAAGAGAATCAGAACATCAGATTTCAGCTCAGCCTTCTTCCCAATTTAATTTTGAAATGTGATTGTCTCACTTCATATAAAATGTTTGATTTTTTTTTTCCTCCTTAAATTTTAACTAGTTTTTCTAAAATATGCAAGAATCATCCTGGCATTCTGCAAGCCCTAACTAAGACAGTAAAGAGAAAGATTAGGATGCTCTCTTCCTCTCCTGACATACACAGCACAAGAGCCCTTACAAACACCTGAGTAAACATGAGTGTGCATACACACATGCACAAACACACATTCACGCACTCACACATATGCATGAACTCAAGCTTGAGCACACACACACACACACACACACACACAGGCATGCACACACACACAGAGGCATCCATATTCACACACTGCAGCTCCTTTGCTGCCATATCTCACAGCCTTCAGAAGGTGAATGACTATTGTGCTCCAGAACAAAGAGGCAGGCATGTGATACTGGTTGAAAAGATGTTAGTTTGCTAACTCTTATTACTAAACAGTCTCTATTAGTGACCACCCAGCAATCAGAGACCTGTCCTGCCTGACCTCTGACCACACAGAGGTGGCATGAAGTTGGTGCTTCTCATATACAAATAAATGTATTTGTGTTTCATTAAGATTTACCTGGCAGTTAACATTAGCCATGAAATCAGAAAGATTTATCAAAACATTGAATTCTGCAAAGGTTACTTTTAATTGCTTTTCTTTCTTTTTTTTTTTTTTTTTGGAAGAAATGTATTTAATATGCAAAAGCCAATAGAAATAATTTCTAATAAAAATTCCCAGTAGTCACAATATTTGCATTTCAATAAACTTGAGAAATCAGGTATGGCTATATTTGCAGAAGCCAACTTACTGCAGTGTATGTTAAACAGCATGGTTATAATTTTAATCATCTTAGCACTAATAAGACCTTTGCATTAGCTGCAGTTCGTTGACAAGGAGACAGATTTAAGAATTTTCTCTCTACCCTTGGCAATACTATGATTAGAAAAACAGCACAAATTCTAAAAATTGACTGTTCTTCTTATTGTAAGAGTCTATACTATTCTCCTAAATATCTCATAATTATATTATCATCTAAGGAAGAATTCTGAAAATTCTAAATATTTACACATTAACAAAAACTTTCATACAAAATCAAAAGTACCTAGTATAAATAATACTTTTCTTTTTTGTCATCAAATGAGAAAATGTTCCACTAGATGTGATATCCACAGGAAGCACCGGACACCCACTGTCGATCACTCTTAATGACTGTCTCACCTCAGATTTAAGACTTCAAAGTGGCTCTTTAAAAAGAAGAGTTAAAACTTGGCATGCTACAGTCCTACAAACATGTCTTTCTTTTCCAATCTCCTGTGGAAGCATTTCATCCAGTGGCGTAGTCTAATCAAGTGATGGCGTAGTCTCCCATCTCCTAGGTGGCATTTCTGCACCCTGCTTGGCTTCACTAGGCCTAGAGGCCGGCTTCTCTGCCTGAGAAATCCTGCATCTCTTTGATGGCACAGTGTTAGAGCTGAGTCTTTTGATTGTTAGACAACAATCTCTATCTGAGGCCCTAACAGCATTCCTCAAATAACACAGCTCTCTACTGAACAGAAGGAATTGAAACAAAACCAATGCTTTTGCAAAATACAGGGTTCACCCCACTTTTAATGCAGGTATTAAAATGCACCTAGCTGCATAGTGGTCAAGTTTTCTCTCCACAGGCTGAGTCTGTCTAACAATCAAAAGCACAGACTGTGGAATCACGGATCCCATGCCCTGTGGCATCCCTAAGCCTCAGTTTCTTCAGTGTAGATTACAGAAGACTGTGATGAGTAACCGAGGCAACAGAAGGGATTAAATAATAACAACAATATGCCAACAAAGTTGATATATAGTAAGCATTACTGTTGCAGGTTTATATGTATGTAAGTTGTGTACAGAAAAGCATGTTTTTGATGTAGACTATAAATTGTTCAATATGAGATCAACTGAATATTCTAACATCACAACCAATCAGTTACAATCCAGAATATCTGATTTGTTTCATAATCATAGAACATAATTGGAAATAACTGAATAAATGAATAAATGAGACCCTGAATGTAATAAATTCTACTGTCCCCTAAAAGCCCATAACTTTACATAGTTTATGGAAATGCTAAATACATTTAAAACTGAAAAGGCATTTCTGTCAAGAAAGATTTATTTATACAATACACTGGCACTGCTCTTGTGTGTGGGGGACCCACACATTTCATTACACCTGCATATAAGTAACTGAATTAAAAATTTATTTACATGTACAAACTCCAAGGGGTGATGTCATTTACCTGTACCGATGCTTATAACTTATGGACCCAAACTTGCTGAGTTTCCTTGACAATGAATTTGACTCTGTTTCTGGCATTCTAATTAATTTAAAAGAGAAAATCAAAGACTTATAAATACAAATACTTATACAACACCTAAGCACAAAGCTATACAGAAAACGATTTAATAGACACAGTCAAAATATTTTACTTATTCTACATACTAGGAGAAAAATAACAGTCAGCTTTCATTTTAAAGATTTTTAATGAGAACACGTGTGTGTGTGTGTGTGTGTGTGTGTGTGTGTGTGCGTGCACGTGTGCGTGCATGTGTATGTGTGTGTATGTGAGAGAAAAAGAGAGAGAGAGAGAGAGACCCATGTGAGTACAGGTGCCCATGGAGTCAGACGAGAGCATCAACTACCAAGAATATGAAGTTAAAGATGGTTGTGAGCTGCCTCTCATGAGTTCTGTGAACTGAGCTCAGGTTCTCTGCTAGAACAGCAAGCTCACTGAACAACTGAACCTTCTGTCCAGCTCAATACCCATAACCAGTTACTTTAACCTGAACTTGAAACACAACTCACTTATACTTTTTGATGTTCTCTAGGAAATGCTGATCATGGTTCACCTTATTCTTTCCTACATTATCTCAGACTTCTGTCACTGTTCTAATCCACACATGTATAATATATTCCAGAATTTTCCATTTCAGGGCACTTTCATCAGACAATACTACAAAGAGATCCTGGGCCCAGTGTCACTGACTGTGGGGACAGTCTCAGGCTTCTGGGCCACCTCTTTCCCTAATAAACTGTACAAAGGATTCTATTTTTCTTCTGAGACAAGGCCTCACTACATAGCCCTAGTTGGCCTAGAACTCATTGAGATCTGCTTGCCTCTGCCTCCCATGCTGGGACTCAAGGCTTGACCTCGCAGGATTAGCAGCCATTTTGTAATACTCCAAAATGGAGTTTGGAAACAAGGGGGAAAATCCAGACTTGAGTCAATAAACAGTGTGTTATCAGTTGAGGTTGGTCTTGTTGTTTTGTTTGGAACTTCACAACAAAAGGACATAAAACAAACAAACAAACAAACAAAGTGTAATGACTTAGAAAGTGCATCTACAGAGCAAGGAGTGATGGTACACGCCTGTCTCGGCATGTGGGAGGCAGAGGCAGGAGGATTACCTAGCTTCACTAAGATACCTCACAGGCACTTCAACTGCAGTACACTCGCAGCAAAGCACCAAATTTTCAGCCAGGTCACATGGGTGCTAGGTAATTCTGAGCTTTTTACATAAAGCTTTTAAAAATCATTTCTGAATTGTTCTTATAGTGTGAGCAAAGAATATTAATTTGAATGTAGTAAGTACATAAGTAGATGTACCATACATATGTGTGTATATATATATATATATGTGCATGTCAATCTGAACATACATACATATGTAGATGTACCACATATGTGTATAAATGTGTATTAACACAACCAAGAGACTGAGGAGCTGAAAAAAATTAAACAATTCCAATCAACAGAACAGAATACTTGTTATCAAAATCAAACACCACCTTCATTTACTGTAACAGGAGACAAACAGTCCATTAACATACCTAAAAAATGTATGATGCTCTACGCTGCACTTCCAGAGGTGCTTGCAAGCAGTTTTGCTTCGAGCTTCAAAAAAGAATGAGGTTTCATTACACTGCAAGAGATGGGGAGAGAAGACTGGTCACTGGCCCTGCTCAAGGGAACAGAAATTCAGAGGAACGGAGATTAGCACCGAATCACAGCTATTTTTGGAAGCTTGTATTAAAAATTATTTTCCACTATCTAAAATTACACAGCATAACTTCTATTTAAATCTCAGCGCAGTTGCCTTTATTATCTCCTTCTATGTCATCTCATGACTATGGATAATTCAGGCAGTAGTACGGGAATCCTGCAAGGCTGTCCATCATCAGTGGCCCCTGTATACATCAAACACTGACTGTGGAATTCAGCTCCTAACCAAGAAGGGGATGTCCATAGAGTCCTTAACACTACTGCTTCCAGAGATGAAAAAGTCACACTCAGACTCTGTCTGAAGTGTCTCAGGGAGAAGCAGCGACAGGACAGCTTCCACTACACTCAACTATTAGGCAGAAAAAATTAAACTCTACGACAGATGCAGTGTGCTGTGCAATATGTACACAAAACATCTAAAGGCCGTTGTAACCTAGTGGTTATTTGATATATAAGAAACTAAAAACACATTAAAGGTAGTGTCTGTCTGTCTCTCTGTGCATGTGAAATGCTATTTTCAATGACTAAATAGAAAATCAAGCAAAATAGAGTTAGTGTCAGAAGTTTTATGATGTTATGCATTGATAGTTTAGCTTCAAATTTAAAAACCATGTGCTAGCCTCAAACACAGCAATCCTCATGGAATGAACCTTCTATGAACTCATACACACATATTGGCAGTTCATGAGAGTAACTGGAATATTCTTCCACCATTTTAACAAGGAATATAACGTCTGTGTACTTGGAGTTCCTCCGAAGTCCATCTGGAATGATGCTGTCTAACTTAGGAGTGTATTTGCAAAGTTTGGTCTATGGCAGAAACATAGCCACCCATCAACATTATAGCAAAGCTAGCTTAATTCCAAAATCTTACGAAGTAAAGGAACAAATATAGGGAAATTCTCAAGGTTTCTGTTTGTTACCATTAGTAGGCGGCAAACAGGAAAAACTGGAGATAATGGACAGTAAGGGCAGGCCAGAATATTAAGTTGAACCATCCACAGAATGACAAGGGGGCCAGTAAGCTCACAAGTGCCCGTGGAAAAGAGGTCACATCTCCTGACACCAGAATGATCCCCTGAGAACACATAAGATGGTCAGGAGAGAGCACAGGATGATGCCTAGGAGGTGGGGCCAAATGAGCCAGGGCTTCAGAGAGGCTGGGAAGGGATGGAGAGCAGGAGTCTCAAGGGACACAGAAAGTCAAATGAGATTCAAAAGCAGTTGATGTTTTCTGTAGTGAGACTATTTGGTGACGTTTGTGGAAGGTGTAGGACTATAAAAAGAGATGAGGGAGAAATTCAGTGACTTTAGAATAAATACCCTTCTCTAGACAGCAAAAGAAACTGAGGCTGGAGATGACAGAGACTGGGGCAAGGTAAGAAAACGCAGGCTCCCATGAAGAGATGGGAGCATTCGCCGAGAAAGCAATTTCTCTCCACCGGTTTTCTTCTCCAAAGCATATATATAACACAAAAGCACAAGGTACCCAAGGTGGAACCACAGTAACACCCCATCCCTCCCAACTGCCATTGTCCCCACTTCCCATCTCCTGACTTGGCCACCATTGGATTGTCCTAACTACAGTGCCCAGGTAAGTCATTTCAATGTTTGCCTGTGACTGCATCCTACAGGCCTAAGTCACTAAAGAAAGGACTGCAGGGCAGGCTGCCTCTCCCCCAGCCACATACAGGGACTTCTTAGCAAAGGAAGCATCAGGTGTTGGGGGTTGACAGCGGGCCTCACCGTGGATGCCAAGTAGTAGATAAAGCCAGTCTCTAACATTTCAGCAAAGGCATCTGTCACAAAGATATGGAAGTACAAATTTTCAAAAACAATTACATAAAACCCACATTTCTACAAGTACAGGGAAAATTTTAAATTATTCAGTCTTTTAAATGAAATGAGTTTCCTCCTAATTTCAAACTTTCCTAGGATTGTTTTATATTTTATCCTTTACACTTCTCATTATTTTGCTTTTCTTATTAAAAGCTAGTTCAGGGATATCTAATTCTTTTTTTTTTTAAACTTTATTTATTTGCCTTGGTGTTTGCCTGGAACTGGAACTACAGACAGTTGTTAGCTGCCATGTGGGTGCTGGGAAGCGAACCCGGGTCCTCTGGAAGAGCAGACGGTGCTCTTAACCGCTGAGCCATCTCCCCAGCCCCCGAATATCTAACTCTTAATATATACTTTAATCTATCATCACTGAATGATCTATCATCACTGAACGAAAAGATAAAAGTCACTTCAAATTCTACTGGAACTTGGTTTTTCTTGAGTTTTCTTGGGCACAGACAGAGAGACAGAGCAGCTTTTGCGGGACTCCCAATTACCTCTGCTGTGAGCAAATGCAAGTGTGAACTTATTCACCATGCACAGAGGGTTCCAGACAAGCTGTCTGTCTTCTGCTGCATTACTGGCAGGATGATTCAAATACCAAAGGGAGATTAATGTTACTAAAGTGGGAGCCAGGTATTCTGGGTAAATTCCGTGTAACTGTCATGTGCCACTGGCACCAGTGAGCTGACAAAGCACTGCAGGACCCTTTCAAAACAGATGTGGCCAATGCACACATTTCCACTCATCCCACTCAGCAATTATGAAGAGAGAAAAGATACCCTACCCAGCATCCAATACCTTAGAGCTTCCATCATTCTTGCTGTACACAATGTTGCTATCTGGATCTGTTCTTTTTGGTAATCAAGCTTATGTCCTTTGTATCTTAGATAGAATGTGGATGTCATTGTTCCTTGGGTCTCTAAGGAGAATCAAGTGGGGCATAACCTTGATTGCATTATTTGTAAGAACTCAGAACCTGTCTTATAGCCACAAATTCCCAACTGAGTGCCTTTCTTCTTCTTGGTTCATCTTTGCTGGCTGTCTCTCTTGGTGAGCTTCAAGTGGGGGAGGGAGGTGGCTACTTTGCTTCTGTTCCTTATGCCATCACTGTTGACCATAGATGCAGTTTACACTGCAAAGACACAGCTGCTTACACATCTAGGGCCACTCCACTTTCCGTGTGTCTCAAGCCTACGCTCTTGACACAAGAGCCTGTGTTCACTGGCTTCTTGTTTCTATGGAAACACAGCTACAGGTGTGTGTCCCACCTTTCCTCAGCCCCCTGGAATTATAGGAAGGAGCACGCTCACAATCCTATCAAACACTTCCCACATCCAAGGTCACCAGAAGTAACTCAAGACATACGGGGGGGGGGGGGGGAGGAGACAACAAGGTCATTCTGTGGGTAAAAGAGGATGACCTGACTTCAATCCCTGAGACTCCAGTGATGGAAGGAGAGAAGAGACTCCACAAGCTGTCCCCCGACCTCCACATGTGTCCCCCAACATAGACACAAATCCATAAACAAATGGAATTTTAAAAAGATACACTGCATGGCCACTGGAGAGAAAAAGAGACCAGTGTTTCTAAAGATGGTAAGCTACAGTTAGCATCATTCTGCAAATACCTGGAGACCTATGCCAGAGACAATTCCTACCTAGACCTCACTGGGGAGCGGGAGAAGCAGAAGAGAAATGTGACATTTGAAATGCTGTAGGTGTTTTTCCATTCACTCAACAGTATTGTGTACTTTTAAACTTACTTTAGGCATGAAGGGAGAAACAAAAAGGATAAGAAACATGACAAAAAAAATGACTAAAATAACTTCCTTCTCAGCTACCCATAAGGAAAAGGCAGGCAGTGAATTTGGAAAATGTACAGCTGGAAACTCACACAGAGATAAAGAAACTTTAAGTAGCTGAGGAAATCCCATCTTTCAAACAGTGAGACTGAATGACTGTTGTCTTACATACTGACTTATGCTGGCATACATGAGATGCTGGACACGATGTTTGCTCCAGTGTTTTTCATCATCTTTCATCACTGTCTCCTCAAGTTCAAACCTGATTTTTAAAGATGCCACTTTTGTTATTACTTGAAAAGGAGAACAGGAAAGATATGTTAAAGCCCTCTGTATACCTCACCTTGTTCTCCCAAGCTATGCTTTACATAACACCCTCCTCCAAAAAAAGGGTAATTCTCACAATGCTAATGCCCTAAGGTATTTGCATACAGTAGTCTGTGGGATGTCAATTAAGTATGAGGCATGCCGGGTAATCACTCATGGTTTAATGTGGTTGTGTTCACTGTCAATGTCCACTAAGCCAGGTACTGGGGTGCTTACTTAATTAATCTGGACAAAGAACTTAAGAAAATATATTTTAAGTCCCCCTGTTTGAAAGGATACAAATACAAACAGTCCCTTATATTTATGCATTATATGTCATACGAACATATGTTCACATCGGTTATAAACACTTTTGAAATGTACATAGCATAGCTTTGTTTGGTTTGGGGTTTTGTCATTATTTGTTTTTTGAGACAAGTCTCACTATGTCACCCTGGTTGACATTTCTGCACAGTCAAAGAATTAGCACAAGGGCTGGGGAGATAGCTGAGTGGGTGATGTGCTTGCCACGCAAGGAAAAGGGCCTGGGAATGGTTATCAGGAAACAGCCCAATCACACTGTTGTACTTGTTGAAGTGAAGGTATAGATATCTAGTTAAAAAAAATTATGAGTTTCTAATGGATTAGTTCCATCTATTTACATTTAATGATACAATAGTCTTCACTCTAAAATTTTTATTCCTTTAGAAAAAATGGTTTAATCTGTTTTAATCATGGAGGAAGTAGACAGAAGTAACAAATAAAGCAGAGGAAGAATTGTGGGCTAAAAGACAGAGTCTTCTCTCCAGCTCTGGCACAGGCCACCCAAACGCAAGGGTGGCAGGCACAGATGATCTCAAAGGAGGCTTTGTCGGGGACCCAATGTCAAGACACCTCCAGCTGACACACACAGACTGGCCGCTCATCAGGACTAGGTATTTTCAGTTCCTAAGGATTCTATAGGGTACATGTTCTTATAGACACCCCCTACACACACCCCATTCAGGAAGGAACACAGGTGATATGATAACAGTGAGCCGTCCAGAGTTACCTAGTGATTGGTAGCCTTGAACTTAAATCATGTTGCCTAACCACAACTCCGACAGTTTATCAAAAATGTTACATGGCATTCAGATCCAAATATTACTGAGGACCACATTTCATAATCTGTATTTCAGGTACTTTCATATAGTAAATAAAAATGTAAAATCATGTAACTCTCAGCTGGAGAGAAACATACAGAAATGTCAAACAAAAAACCCATATATGCACTTACCCTTTGGCTAAACAATCCTACTCCAAAGAACAGAGGACACATATGCCCTCCAAACACAGAGATGGACAGCCACTGAGCGAAGAAAGACAAAATATTTTAATACTACCTAGACATTCATGCAAAAGCAGTGAGCTGTCTACACTATGGGATTTACATCCTCCGAAGCTTATAAGAATGAGGGAAATGGTGAGGCTCAGTAGTGGGGTACATGTGTAGCATGTACAAGGCCCTGGACTGCATCCCAGCATCACAAAAGAAAAAATGATAAAAAAAAAATGAACTAGAAAGTTCCCTATGAACCGATACAGAGTTAATTCTAGAAGAAAAATAAGGAGAAACACACAGATACTTTTATACTACGCAGCCTTCTAGTTAAGAAAGAGTAATGTGCAGGAACACTCACATGTACACGTGCACACACACACTTAAAAAAACAAAACAAAACAGGGAAATCAGTGAAACTCAATAGCTTCAAGAAAGGCAAGAAAATGCCAGAAAGAGTGTGGGAGTTTTGGGTTCTCCTCCAGCACATCTCAGTAGAGTTTCAACCTTTAGAAGAATGTTAATCTTCTGCATATTTAAAACATAGCCTTAAACAAGCAAGAATGTAAGGCAAAGGGAACCATAACTGGAAATAAATAAACCTAATTAGATTTTGAGGGTATATCCAACCACAGCAGTGAGGACAGAAGGAAAGAATGAAGGGGGGGGGCAAGTACACTGTGAATACAAGACAGTAGAGGTCCTGGGTCCTCACATGTGGGTGAACAAGTTGCATATGAATAAAAGAATTGCAATCTCAGTGTTTTGACCAAAGCAACTCTAAAACTATTTGATATGCACTTTAGAATTAAGCAAATGACTAAGTGGGTAGCTATAGGAAGGAAAAGTTCTCATGGTCAAAGAAAGGACATAAAACATGAAATGAGAAAGGTAAGAGAGAGGCCTATAAGGAGCAAACTCATAATTTCTAAACTATATATGAGTATGTGTACACTTAAACACACACATGTACATAGGTATATTTTTATATTTAATAAATGTGTATTTTGGGCAGGGTTTGTGCACACTTATGCACAGATTCTCTAGTTCTGGCCACTGAAAAGCTCAGGAAGAAAAGTCACTGAGGAGTAATAATCACCTTGTAGCTGAGATCTGGACCACTGCCAACGTGGAGGACCCAGGGATCTTTAGAGATGTGGTGGATACTAAGTTAGAGGCAAAATAGACAAAGATGCATCTAAATATCAGAGCCCACTAGATGGAAAAGAGTACCACAATGATGATGCGAAAGGCCAGAGGAGCACAGAGGTCAGGCTGGGGGACTCCTACTAATCAAATCTAGAAATTCTTGACCATCAAAACTTCTAGGTGCTGGAATGTATCATAAACCATTGAGGGGGAAAAGGTTAATAAGTCCATGTCAAAAACAGACAAATAAATGAGAGGGAGAGAGGGCAGGGCTCCTGCCTAGAGTGGAAAGCTGGGGTCTGAAGATAAATGTGAAGGGGGATTTGGGAGAACTAGAAAACCAGCATTTCCATTATTACTGTAAAAGACCGGATTAGGTGAAGATGCTTAGTGAATGCTAAATACACAGGGAAATTCTGACAAGGAAAGATCTACTGTGTCTCCCAGGGGTGGGGAGTTATCCACAATAGAAATTATACATTGAAGAAATTAGCACAGCCATCAGCTCAAACGTAACAGACACTAAGAGCTAGCAGATGGTCACTGTGTGCCTTCAAATGTGACACCTGAGACAGATACAACCTCACCAATGTGACTGTACAGCCAAGAATGTATGATACACTCTAACCACAAAACATCAAAAGCACAAGAGGAAGATTTTTACTTGACTACAGTAGGGTAAGGCTGTGTTTAAAAATGTCTGAGTCATAAAGAAATGCTATGAAAACATTCCAGACTGAAGGGAGCTAGCCAGAGTCTGTGGCATCAGGAAGGCAGCATGGACAATATTATCAGATCAAGTAACAAAATAAGAGGTTCTACAGTAACTTTGCAGTAATGATGTACACTCCATTATGTGCAAGAACCCCCATGTATGTAAGCCAACCTCCTGAGTTGACCAACAGTGGCCAACCACTCCTGGCCACCATCAGATCCTGTGCTGCTCCCCAGAGCTCTCCCATGTTCTGCCAGTAGGTCTAATTACTCCCAGCTGAGATGCCAGGAACCTTTGGTCTCACAGCCTTTGACACTAAGCTTAGCTGAGTTTAGTATCATGATGCTTTGTATATAGAAGTATCCCAGGATCACTTACAGAGATGCTTCCGAGATGCCAGGTTACAAGCTTAGTGTGGGGATTGTACTCTCTCACTGTTGCCAGAGCTAAAATTTGATTCAAACTTTCCCTCCAATTTTTGTCAAAATTAACATAACAGGTTAGGCTAATTATTCTCAAATTTATATATTATGCCCATTCTGGACCTGAACTCTAAACTCATAGGATTTACTTTTTTATTCCATATCCTTACTTAGATTCCTGGAAGACATCTAAAACTCTATGCATTCACCAGAGGGTTCCTGGGCCTCCTCCCACATGGGTGCTACCCAAAGAGCATTCCCCTGCCTGTCTGGGGATGGGTTCACTTCTCCCGCCTCTCAAGTCAAACACAGTTAAGTACCTAGGACTATCTCTCCCCACATCCAAAATACCCTGGTGGTGAAGTGTAGAATTAGAACCTCTCAGTCCTTAATGAGAGCACCGCCATCCCTGCTTCACTGATGATGGAGATGAGAGATACAAAGATTCTCAGACTCAAGTAGGTCTCACACTTTGAGACCCGTTAACACTTACAGACATCCTGACCAACACTGTTAAATGGAAAACAGGAATAACAGAAGCAGATGAGATATTCTCATTTAAAAATATCATTACACAACCATAAAATGCATGAGAATTATATTAAGAATTCATGGCTGTTGGGGGAAGGTAACTCATCCTGTAATCCCAGTATTTAGAAGTTGAGATGGAAGGATTTCTGGAAGTTTAAGGCCAGCCTGGGCTACAGATTGGGAACATGCCTTAAAAAAAAAAAGAAGAAAGCTAGAGAAGGTTTAGTGTTGCCTTGAGTTCTGTTCTCAGCACCCTTATCAGGCCGCTCACACCTCCTGTAACTACAGCTCTGCAGAGATCCAATGTCCTCATCTACCTCACTCACATGTGCACACACTCACACACAACTGTACACTAATAAGTGCAATTAAAAATAAAGCACAAAACAAAACCATTCAGAAAACAGAAAGAAAGCATACTGGGCATGGTGGCCCACACCTTTAATCCCAGCAGAGGAGGCAGAGGCAGGTGGATTTCAGTGAGTTCGAGGCCAGCCTAGTCTACAAAGGGAGTTCCAGGACAGCCAGGACTGTTACACAGAGAAAATTTGTCTTGAAAACAAATAAACAAAAAAAGTATACATTTACAACATAGGTTTAAAAAACCAGCTAGACACACAAAAATAAACCTTGCAAAGCTTCAAGCAGGCATATATATATACATATATATATATATATACACACACACATAACGAAAAGGGAAGTCTTTATGATGTAATAAAAAAGGCTGAGCAGAGTGCTTTGGAGGCAGAGGCAAGAATATTTATGATTCCAAGGCCAGATGAACAACAGGCTAAGACTCTATCTCAAAATCAACTTAAAAAAAAAAAACCCAAACATACAACCATAAATAGATAATATCTCTCTATATACACAATACCTTTACACTAATGAGGCAAAAAAAAAAACTATAAGCAATCACACCAAAATGTTAATAATCATTACCTCTAAATTTTAGGCTAACGGGAAATACTGATTTTCTTCTTTGCATTGTATGTTCCATATCTTCTACCATTATTATGTGAAACCTTTATTCAGAGTTTATATTTCCTGTGAGGTACAATTTAAACCAAAGTGCACTTTGAAGTGTATGTAATGCATGAAAGTGTCCCTGAACTTGGCCTCAAAGCACAAAGCACATGGAGTTAAGTCTCTTTAACCAGACCAGTCGACCAGAAAACCAGCAGACTAAGCATTTCATCCATTTTTCAAACTGAATGAGATTACTGTTCCAGGTGATGGGTTTTAAGGGGCTTTTTAATTCAATCTGTGATTACAGTTGGACCCCCACAATAATCAACTTAATTCTACCATTATGCAAATCACTACCTCACAGAGAGGAACCCTGATGGAGAAAGAAAAAAGAAATCCCTCCAAGCAAGAACACTCAGGAAATAGAATGTTTTGGTTAAACTAATGTCTATTTCATAACAAATTTAGGATAAGGCATGGTGTTGCATACCTGTAATCCCATCACCTGGGAAGTACTAAAGGGCAATCAGGAATTCAAGGTTATAGCCAGTCTGGGCTATTAAAATGAAAAGGTCTGCAGTAACTGACCAGCTTTGGCACCCTATTTCAAGGTCACTGGCATCTGCTTTAAGGACCCAGTAGGAATGTAATGACTCAGGGTCCTCCCAACACCCACTCTCTCTCAAAACTAGAAAGGGACCAGACTGAGTAGAATGCCTAGGAACCAGCTGGTATCCTGAGATGGTATCACAGAGACTGTCACTGCGGCCTGAGTAACACAATGCCCTTAGTTCTGGCTGCTAATGAAGACATCTAAGAAGCTGAAAGAACACGGTACTGGCAACCTTACCAATTTCTTCTCCTGAGACAAGAGGCAAAATGTTAAAGCAATGCACTGATAACATATATAGCTTTAAAAAATAAAGGAACTCACAAAAAATAATTTATGCCTAAGGGGAAGGATGTCCTAAATAACAGTAATAGTTCCAGGGGAGACCCTGCACCTCCCCAACACCTCCTGCTAACCATTATTATTAATGCATTTAGTAGGTGGAATTCTTTACTTCTTAAATCTATTCATACATTAGTGACTCTTTTAAGACTGACATATTTAATTAGAAGTTGAAAAACAAAATTAATTTCCACCCCCATCCAAAAAACAGCCCTATACAATTAAGGGGTTGTATATGACTTTGGGATTACCACTGTCTGAAAAGTCTAGATCTCTCATTCTCATAAATTCAAATTCTCCTCAAAATCCAATTTTAATTTCATTAATAATAACAGCCTTTTTTCCTCTCTTTAGACGAAGAACAGCAAGTATCAGAGTTTGAGTCTTTGCAGTACACCTCAAAAATCAGTTCACTGGCCACGTCGCAGATATTATGGAGGAGTCTCTACAGATGAGACCCTGTGAAGGCATGAAAACACAGTCAGACACAGACATCATATCTACTGCTGAAATGCTGCCAGCGTGCCATGAGGGCCCAGCCCTTGACTTTCAGTCAGTGTACCATGCTCAGCAAGTTAAGAGCAGGTGTTGTTTTGTTTACTTTAGATCCATTTCTGAAGTTTCCCACAGTCTACACCTTTCAGATTTTATAAACCCTACCTTGGACTGAAAAGCAACTTGCAGAGATAACACAAACCACCAAATTCTCTCCTCTATAAAGTCTTGCTCATCAAGACTAAACTAAACTAAAATGGCATTTTCCTCATCACCATTTCCCTTTCTCTTCCATAACAATGTGTATATGTGACGTAATTAGCCTGGTTCAACACGGCCGCAGCTGGAGAAGGAGTGGTAGGTAGCTTCACTTCACAATGTCTTTTAAGTCACTGCTGCGCAGGGGAAACTCTCTCCTGTATGCTCAAACACTTACATCTTTTCCCAGGACTCTGAGCTCAAACTGGGTTTCCTTGAAGTGCACCTTTGTAATCCGGGGCCTGAAAAACAAAGCAGACAGCATTGTACTTGCTATTTTTGGAACTTCATTTTTCAGGATTCAGAGGGCTATCCAGCAAGAAAAGATTAAGAAATGCAGGCTCTTTTTTTGTGCTGCCGAGGCCACTGCAGGGCATCTCGTATGTCCTCTGCTCTGGACACATTCCCTAGGCTTCTCCACTAATACACAAACTTAAAATCCCCATACCCTGAGGGTACCACCGTACACACACACACACACACACACACACACACACACACACAACACACGACCACAGTTACCCAATTCCTCCATTCCTTCCCCATGAGCCACCAGCGCACATGGAAATGGGTGGGAAATCCTACTATACGGTTTCCATGGACAAGAGAGTCCAGAACAACCACAACTGAAAATTACAAAGAATACACATAAATTTATAACCACTTCCCTCCACTTACCTACTCACTACTGAAAAGACATGTTTTTTTCTCCCAGACCCGCTGGCACACAAGCTCCCAAGCTCGATGTATACAGTACACAACTTTAACACTAACTCTGTCCCCAAGTTACACTTACCAGAAATACTTCCCCACTTGCTTTTTATTCTTATAGACAACAACACCCACTGGGGTCAATCCTAAAAAATACTCAGACTTGTTTTCTCCCTGCAAAAAACAAACAAACAAACATGTAAACTCATATAATCAATCCCAGGACCATTGACTTTTTCCTAAAGAAGCTCCTGGTAAAACTATAATTGGCCATATAAATGTAATTTGTTAGAATGCTTACATAATTAACAATAATTATATAATTAATATTGGATTTAGGTTTTGAAATACATCAAACAAACAAACAAACTAGCTAACCTGTAATAGTGACTAAATTGATACTCTTTCCCCTCCCTGCCCTTAAGGAAACTTTTCTTAGCATCAATCTACACTATGAATTCAGTTCATCAAAAGAAGCTTGGAATGACATTCAGTCTAGCGCTGCCTGTGCAGCGGTGCTTAAGCCCAGGTGGAACTGCCATCCAGCCTAAAATGCTGATGAGGATGGGCCACCAAATCAGTTACCTCAGAATCTCCAGTGACAGAGGCAGAGTGCCAAAACACTCAGGGGCCTCAAACAATTCTGTAGCCTCAACCTGAGACACACTGGCTTCTCGACAAGGATGATGCTTCCAAGTGGTTTGTGTTAGTTTTGCTCTCGGATGTGGATAATGCTGGGCTCAGTTTACCAGCACCACAGTCCTCATTCTAGAGAAATTCTAGATGGAGGCCTACAGACTGAGGCCTCAATTTCCTGAGATCTACCATGTCCCATCCTATCTCCACCTGTAACTTTAACACTGCTCAGAAATTGAGAAGCATAATCCCTTCTGATACATCCTGGAGAATGTTCATTTCCAGAAAATGACAAATCTGGAATAACAAAACAGAATTCTGAAATGACAGAGCCACAGGCCCAGTGGGTACCAAGAACATGCACAGTGAGTGCTGTCTGCTAAATGGCCTGCACGCAGATGACAATGGCTTTGGAAAACACCAGTTGTTGCCACACTTCACTTCTAAAAACCATTCTCAGAGGAATGGAAGACCTAGCAGATCTGGGTCGTTTCTCATACAGCCTTAACGCCACCCTCACAAACCACAAAATTTGATTAGGAATTAAGATAAGTGTTATAGAACCCAAAGCATTTTACAGAAATCTATACATTTCCTAAGGGACATATTTCTTAAACATTCCCAAACCTACCAAGAGGCCAGCAGAGAAGAAACTACTTCACGGTGTTGTAAGGACACCCTCCTTCCTTCCTTCTCTCGTTTCTTATTACATGGTCCAGGCTCACCTCAGGTGAGACTGTCTGGCCTCCACCTGGGAGTCCAGTGCTAAGATTACAGGACTGTGCTACCCAGATCTTAGAGATGCCTTAAAGTCAGCAAGGTTTCATTCTCTCATGAGACCAGCAGCTAATATCAGGGAACCTAAAGATCCTCAGAGTCTGTAACTTCCTTTATCACACTGAAGCTCAGATGCTTTCTAACTGTAAAAGTAATATCAACCAAGAACAACAGCAGATGCTCAGAATCCTAGCACTCCAAAGATAAAGACAGAAGGAGTCTGAGCCAGTTGGGGCTACACAGCAAGACCCTGAATGACCAACTGAATGAATAAGAAGTATGGTTTCTTATTTCAGAAAACACTAATGAGCTAAAGACATGCTATAAACTGAATGCAGGGAGGAAAATATGAAAATGTCAGCCAAAGAGAAAGGGGAGGAGGAGGGCCGGGCTCTATGAGGATCCAATGTACGCTCACTGACAATAGCTGGCAGGTTTCCATAGCTACTAAAGGAAACCGGCAGAAATATTTCTATCCATGCAAATACTCTCCTGTTGACAGAACACTGTCCACGCTAAGATCAGCCACTGCACCTGCTCTGTTACCCAGCACTTACTTTACCTGGCAAAGAACTTTATTTTTTCTGCCATAAAAATCTATTTTTAGTAAAGCTTCCCATTTTCTGTCTAATATCATCAATTATAGACCGATTTTAAACTGTTCTGACATTTAGCTAAGCCCCTTGGAACTCTTACCCAGATTGTGTTTGCAAGCCCAGTTAATTGTTTTCTACATGTGGAAATATAATCACAGACTTTTATGCAAAATTCATTAGGGCTTCATCCACATAAGAGCTGCTTTGAGTTGGAAGAACACAGGAGGAACCATCATCTGCCTGGTAAACAAGAGGATGGCAGCTTTCCTTAGGGAGTTTCTCTGACTTTTTACCAAAAATGTCATTGGCTTAAAATATTTTTGTGTTAATTAAATGTTACTCACATAGACAGGATGGAGGTCAACACCATACATCTCCAGGGATTTGGCGGTTCTCAAGTAATTTAGCTCCGCTTCAGAAGGAGCCTGACCCCTATACCCAGAATAAAAACAAAGACTTAAAAAAAAAAAAATAGCTGCACTTCACTGAAAGAGAAGGATGTTTCAGTGTATTCACTAGAAAACCAAGTAAGATTCTGTACTAATACAAAAGGTAAGGCTTTGTACTTGAGGAAGAACCTGGCCTTCTGGGTGACAAGAAGTTAATATTTATATTAAGCTAATTTCATTTACCAAACCTATTTCTACTCATTATGATCTATTCCCAGATTCTCAGTATGTATTAAAAACTCTCAGCTTCAAATGCTCCCAAAGAGATTATTGAGAATATAAGCATTCAAATTAAAAAGCAGTCAACTTCCCAAGGAGCAGAATGTCAGCACAGGCCAGCATCAGCAGCTGTGCACTGGCAGTACCAGGAGTGGGCAGCACAGCAGGTAAGGACTGGAAGGGCCCTGCGACCCAGCAGGGGTCACCCCGGCAGCTCCTGAGCACAGGTGTGCTTTGGAAGCGCATTAGTGAACATGCAGAAGCTGTATAGAGATTGTCATTCTCCTAATTGACTACAGAAATCTTTCTAAGGCCTTCACTGGTGGTAACATCCAGTGAACACCCTTTGCTCTTAATGAGGGTGAGCATCTGCCAGGAATCTCCATGGATGAAGGGGGTGGGTAGTGTGTGGGGCTGATGGGTAACAAGAGATAAAAGCTGCTAAGAATGTCTAAACATTGAAAATTGCTCTCTGATGTATTCCGTCACTTCAGCCACTGTGCACAGAGATGAAAGCCTGAAGAATGTTCTTCATAAATCAGTCACAAGAAAACTACCAAGTTTTGATCATGCCTAATACCCAGGAAAAAAGATAACTGGCCACGCTATCACATAAAACATGTACAAAGGTCTTTATCCAACACCCCATAATTTCAAACTTTGGAACTCCTAATAGAATTAGTATTCGTCGACTGTGCCAAACACACTGCCCTTCATAATGTGTAACAAGCTCTCTCTTGTTAGCATCCACTTCAGCAAAACCTTAAAATGAAGAATTCTATTTTCAGGCTAGAGAGCACTCTAGTGCATGCTAATCCAAGATGGAGAGTCAGCCCCTCTGATTGCTATTCAGCAACTGACTTCTGCCTCTGCTCACTGAGGCACATCCATTCAGCAAACATTTCTGTTGAGCAAATTAATTCTACATTTTTTTCTTAACCATAATAGATCTAAAACCAAGTATATTATTCAAAGGGGAATGTTACATAAGAAGCAAAAAAGGGAAACTAATCAGTATAGAAGATTTAACCCAAATAGCTATAATTAAATTATAACTCTGGTTCTCTGGGCTATTAACTGCAAATCTTCCCAGAGGAGCATGTGAACTCTCAAGGTACATGCAGAGTTAGCATAATGACTGCAGAAGCTTCAGGCCAGTGTCTTCGTGAGCACAGACTCATTACTATGGCCCACAGAGGATTTTTTTTTTTTTTTTTTTGCTTTTAATTTTAAAGATTTACATACTGACCATGGGACAAATCTCAAATACACTAAGTTATGTTTAGTTATTTTAATTTAGTTAAAAGTAGTATTTATACATTATAGAATCTCACAAGACACTGGTGATGGGGGAAAAAAATCTATAAAACTCACCTCTTACAGAATGATTCTACTTATGTAAACTCACAATACATACATTTACACAAAATCAATTTTTTCTATAGAAATTATTTAAGAGAGGAGAGGTCAGGTCATTAACCAAAACCATGGTGTCTTTAGGTACTGGGTTTAATTGTCACCTTAATATTCTTTAGATAGCTGAAATTTTCAATGAACATTTATTGTTATAAAAGAAAATGAGAATTTAGGGCAGAGATAAATTTATCGCTGGCAACACATTATGATTTTCTTAGCTCACAATGATGATGCTGACACAAACATGAAGTGTAATCCTACGTTAGAGTCTTATGAATCCTTTCTATGGCTTCTTCCAGCTCTTCCTTCTGGTCAGGAACAAACCGGTACTGCGAGACATACCCAGCAGTATGCTTATATGGGTCATGATCTCCAAGTTCAGCTGAAAAACAAAATGTAATTGTATGGGATTTTTTTCCCCCCTTAACTATCATAGGTAAGGGTATTTTAGGAGAATGCTTCTAAAAATAAAGGAATGAAATTTTTCTATTATACTTAAACATTTTTCTTCAAATGCCTTATCAATTTACTGATGTAGCTAACTACTAAATAACTTTGCTAAAACATTACTAAAAAAAAAAAAAAAAAATTACCAAAGACGTGTGTGTGGTATAAGCAAATTGGGATCCAGAAAATATAAGTCTATATGTTTGCTTTCCCACAGGGCCTATCATCACTTTATTTTAATTATTCTTATCAGTACATGTGACATATAATGAATGTGAATATTTTTGAGTCATATAGCTACTAGAGTTTAGGTATGTATTCCAGGAACACTGAAGATGATCCCAGGTATTCTCTCAGACAATGAAAGCAAGATCAAGCATGGCCTTTGAGAGAGCCATGCTGCATGGGATGCTCCCAGAAACATTACAGTACTGGGTCTGCCCTATCACCATTAGCATGAAGAAGAGCAAACCCAGAAAGTTCTGAGACAATTCTTCCTGGCATAGTCATCCTTTCTAAGGCCAAACATGCTTGTCTAGTTGACATTCTGCCTGGGATATTTATTCTATATAATGTCTGGTCTACTAGTGTCTCAAGAACAAAGACCAGGCTATCTCACTTTCTCCACACTGAATTTACAATATGCCTGGAAAATAAACTTACATACAAACCAAAATTCAAATATTTTCTGTAAACATTTCTGAAGCAAATGCACTTAAGTGGAACCTACCCTGGATGGCATATGCTCCCAGTTGAGCAGCAATGTTGACAGGGCAGGGCAGCCGGCCCTGAAGGGCATCTTGCTTCACCTGTAAGAAAAACTGATATCTAAAAGAGAAATGGAAAAAGGAGATTAACAATCTCTGATGCTGTTCAGACTTGATGCTTCAGGCCCTGACCAGCAAGAGAAAACCCAGTCATCCTTAGTTTCTTTAAAAAAAAAAAAAAAAAGAAAAAAGAAAGGAAAAAAGCCACTGGCACCCTTTTATGAGAAGTCTACTTATTGATTAGGGAGGAGACCAAGCAAACTCCTTTACATGGCCTCACTGAGTTTTGAACTCTCAATGCATACTGCCCAGCTTGCACTGTGGCTCTGCTGTTTGCTACATCTGTAGCCTTCCAATGCTACTTAGTTTCCCCAAAGGCCTCTCAGGATTGGGAAAGGATAGTAACAATTCACGTCAACAAATGCTAGTCTCAAGAAGAAATTACAAGGACCCTACCTGTATTGTATGTGTCATCTACAAGGCTCAAGATCATGTAAACCAGACAAAATCAACACTGTAGTGTGTTTCCATGTATCTTCCCACTTATTAGACCCTGCTCCTTGCTTCAGCTTTGCTCATTCGGTGATACCTTTAATAATCATAGTGTCAAGAAGTGTTTTCTACAATATAAACACTGTAACACCTTCTATGTATTTTACATATAATAACCTAGAAAAATGAAGCCAGCACTATTATTTTCATTCTGTAGATGAAGTAATCTCCCAAGATGTCATGGCTAGTTAATCAGTAGAAACAGAACTACAGCCCAAGCAATTGGGTCCTACAAATGTTCCAATCAAGAGACTCTATGTGAGCTGAGGGATGGCTCTATTGGTAACGTGTTCACTGTACAAGCAGAAGAATCAGTGTTTGATCCCAAGAACCTGCATTTTAAAAACCAGACATGGTGGTGTGCTTATAACCCCAGCTTTTCGGAGGCAGAGATGGGCAAATTTTGAAGTTCTCTGGCAAACTGGTCTACACTGAATGATGAATTTCCAGTCTAGTGAGAGAGACTGTTTCTAAACTGAAGGTGGTGGACAGTGACTGAGGAGTAATATTCAGGGCTAATGCCAGGTTCACACACACATGCACGCATGCTCGAACACACACGAACACACACACACACACACACACACACACACACACACACGTGCACGCACGCACGCACGCACGCACGCATTCACACAAGAGGTTTTGTGACTCTGATTAGACCATCCAGGCTTCCTTCCCTGGGATGAGAAAAGACAGTGGTTTATAAAGTAGCATCACAAAGCAGCATGCCATATCCAGCTGCTGTCACAAATGTGCCCACACACACCCACATTCTTCAGGCTGCCCTGTAATTTCCTTTCCTTTGTAAGGTGACACTTGATGTCACTGGGAGAGGCAAAGACAAGAAAAATAAATGGGTTCTAGAATCATCTGTAATAAATCTTTTCTTCTCCAACTGTCTACAGCAGTCCTGTGAGGAAATCCAAATGTTAGAAGCCACACTGGTCATACCCAGAAGACCGCTATCAAACTGTAGCACGACTGGAAACTCGAGGAGAAGCCTCCTCAACTGGCTGCCTCAGGAGCGGGCACACCAGTCTCAGGCGCCCACGTGCAAGAAAACTAGGGACACTGACATCCACTTTCAATCACAAAATATTGAGAGTTCACCAGTAACACCCTCCTCTCCACCCCTAATCCAGGGCCTTGCATGCTAAAATCCAGGCCTGCTACGACCCACATTTATTCTCTTCCATTTGCTCAGGGGTGAGGAGCCTTGCAGAGGTAAAGAAGACTGTCCTCCTCCTTTTAAGCTTAAAAAACAAACAAACAAACAAACAAAAAAACCTTGATCACATGGTCACATGGAACATGATCCTCCATGCAGCTATTGAATGAACAACTGGGTATATCCAGTCTTAACATACGGATTCCAGAAATGCAAGCTACAGGATGGTGGTAGGGTGATTCACAGCTAAATGAACACATATGCCCAGAAAGTTCTGGCTAATAGTTTGACAAGCCTGGGAGGCCTATCTCAGGGCTCCATATGGATCTTTTTCTATTTCTTGAAGCAACAAATGAAGAAACTATAAAATAACTCTCACCCTCACACACACCTCAGCTACCTAGCCAATCTAGTTCACATCTACACTGTGCACACCTGAGTCAGTACTATGCCTACATTGACATATTACATTCTTCCCATCGTCTCTCTGTGGAATCACAAAAACTCCATTTACCAGAAAGGAAATGGACAAATAGTAAGAGAGGTCCACGCAAGATATATGAAATAATATGTGGTTTTTAAATTTTATTTACATGGAAATCCTGTAATTGTTATGTAGATAGAAAACTGAAATTTTTTAAAAGTTACACAATTTCCTCAAAATTATACAACCACCAACCACTTAAGATTATACACATAAAAGTTTCCTTTATTTTACATTTCATATAAAATTATGAAAAACTTAAAAACTGAGGGGCTGAAGAGATGGCTCAGTGGTTAAGAGCACTGACTGCTCTTCCAAAGGACTGGGGTTCAATTCCCAGCACCCACATGGCAGCTCATAACTGTCTGTAGTTCCAGTTCCAGGCAAACACCAAAGCAAATAAACAAATAAATAAATAGAAGCTTTATAAAAAAAAAAAAAAAAACCTGAAACAGAGTAAACTGGAACAATGCTCCAAAGAATATACTCAAGGTAGTCACTCTATTTGGGGCTTTTTGCTTGCTTGCTTTTTGGCTTTGAACTCATGGCAATCCTCTTGCCTCAGCTTCCAAAGTGCTAGGATTACAAGCAAGAGACACAATGACCAGCTGAACTTAAACTTGAAAACACTGAAATTTGGCTTGGAAATACTGGCCACAAAAACAGTTTCCTTTAATAGCATATAAGGGAATTTCGTTTTTGAGTTTCAGTTTTACCTTTTAGCCAGGGAAATGACTCAGTGTACAAGTACTTACAAAGCAAAAACCTGGTGACCGAGTTCCATCTCTGGAAGCCACATATGTGGCTAGATTATGGTAGTATGTATCTACAACCTAGGCATTACTACCACAAGATGGAAGCCAGAGACAGAAGAACATGCTGGAAGGTCATGGACCAGTCTAGCCAGGAGTGTGAAGCACCAGCCCAAACAAGAGATAACTTGCCTCAGAAAGAGAGAGAAGACTTCTGAGCTCGACACACATGCCATAACACATATGCACCACACTAAAATCACACACACATCATTCACATTTACAACAGCACATACACAACATGTAAACAGTCAAAGTTGTTTTATGTACTCCACTTTTTCATGTCTATTGTATTACAGACCCACCTATGGAGCAATGTATTCATGCAAGTCAATGGCATCTAGTATATCGAATACTAGACACATATTAAATGTTCATTTAGTTTACATATATTTAACTATGATTTAGACAAAAAAAGATAAAAGTCATGGTGGCCACCGATGAGCCAGTTCCATCATCTGGTTCTCATATAATCTGGTGAGATACTGGAGGAAAATGACCGCACTGACAAACTCTGGGCCATAGGCACTGGTTGACTCTGAAGGAAATTGCTGCTTCTTATTAAGACGAGTTAAGCATAGGTAAAGAAATTCATTGTAAACCTTTGGTTTTCTCCATCGACTTAGCACAGACACTGTTGCAAGCAACACCATGTAAGTGCAATGCGCAGTTCAGTCAAGACAAACACAAGCAAGAATTCACATCGGTCAGCACTCACCTCTCTAAACACATATATCCTTCTATCTAATACTCACAAAAGTTCTTTGGGACACATACCGAGGCAGAGGCCATAGAAATGATGGACTCACACCATTTTAAAGCAAAATGTCCCTATACCATTCTCTGATGAGCTATAGATACTAAAACAGTCTTACATCTCTTAGACTTGGTTCCTACCCCTGCCCCATGAAGATCTAATAGAAACATCTTTCTTCTAAGAACAACTTCCTCCTCACAGAAAGGTGTGTGCTGGGTTTGCAAAGGGCTCAGAAGCAAACTGAGGTGGAGGATGTGGAGGCAGACATCACATAGTTCTAAAGATGAGGCCTACATGTGACAGGTCAGGGTGGGATGGGAAGCCCCAATGAGTCCAAAATAAAGAGGAAAGAAAGTGTGAGCTGAAAGATACGGGAATGCAACAGGGGCTGGGCAAGTGGCTAAGTCAATGCAGCGCCTGCCAAGCAAGCATGAAAGCATGAGTTCAGATCCCCAGGCCACAAGGCAGGCACAGTGGTGCATTCCTATAGCCCCACAATGGGGTCACAGAGGCAGACCTTTCCCTGGGGCATGCTGGCCAGCCAGTCTAGCCAATGAATAAGCTTCAAGTTCAATAAGAGACCTTGCCACCGAAGGAAGGAGAGTGATTGACAAAAACACCCAACCTCTGGCCTCCACATGTGCACAGCCCCACACATGCATATGCAAATACAAAAGGAATGAAACAGAAACAACAACCAACAAAAAAACAGGCTGCCATTGTTGATCTGAATTTCAGTTTTTCACATAATGTATAGAGTTTTACTTCAGTCTACCAGAAAGTTAACTATCTGAGTTATGACAAATGCTTGTTTTTGCACCTAGTTCACACGTTAAGTAAGGTTCAACTGGACACTGATGCCCTCCCTCTTAGAAGCCACTTTCAAACGCTGGTATGGAGTATTTTGGTAGTCTATCTAATAAATATCAATGAGTAAATCTGTCTTTACTGAAATATAGTTTTTTAGAGATAAAGTTGAAATAATACATTACGGTACTGATCTTTTCTCTCCCTTTTAAATGTTGAAACTGTTTATCTTTTCATTTCCTACAAAGACAAATGAAATATCTAAAGAGTTGATATTTTAGTTACAGCTAATTAAAGAAAAATAACTGGCTTTCCAAATATATATTTATATGCATAAAACTAGCAACAACCCCCACCCCGCAGTTTCAATACTGATCTTACACAAATACAAAGGCCAAAGGCATGGTGAACAATGACAGAGAATATCCTATCACAGCAGATGTGACATCTGTCATCATGTCACCCAGGTTCCTGTCGTTTTCCTAACACATCTATCATCGGACACTGATCTGTCTCATGCAAGGCTAAAATTTAATCCTCATTGCAGATGGGTCACGAGACACACAGCTCAACACACACTCAGGTGTTCAACCCCAACTTTTAATCCACTTTCAATACAGCCTTTCATATACAGCACATTAGTCAAAGATAAAGTTAATACTATACCTGGTTATTTCTTCTTTTAGTTTACATGGATCTTCAGCATAGAATTTAATACCAAAATACAAAGTATATGGAGGTCCAGCTTTGAAAAAAAGTAAAAATTAATTATATTTCACATTATAATCACAGTTGCATTGTAATATGTAACAATTAGAAATTACATTCACATATGGAGAACACATTAAATATGAAAAACATCTATTTCAAGCAGTTGACAGTTCATTTGCATACAAATTATATTTTAGGCTTTACATTTTCACATCAAATAATATTAGTACTACAGTTTACCTTTAGATATACTGTGTATCCACTGACATAATTCGTGTGACTGTGAGTGTGCACGTGCGTGCAAGCACTCTAGTGTATGTGAGTTTTGAGTCAGGATCTCTATGTAATTCTGGCTACCTGACTAGGACCTGCCATGTAGACCAGGATAGCCTTGAACTCACAGAGATCCACTTGCCTCAGTGTCCCAGTGGGATTAAATTATCCTTAATGTACCACCATGTCCAGTTTATACATACTTTTAAAAACCATTGATGAGTTTGAATTTAAACTGTTGGCTGAAATGAAGGTTATTTACTTGGAGAAGAACAATTAAGGGCTAGGCAGATGGCTTGGTAGGTAAGAAGACTTGCTGTACAAGCAAGAGTATCTGAGTTCAAATCCCAATTTCAGTGCAAAAGGCTGGGTATGGCTGCGTAGGGTTGACAAGACAGTTCTGGAGCTTTCTGATTGCCAATCTAGCTCCTGGTTCCACGTGGGGTCCAATCTCAAGGGAATAAGGCAGGGGATGACAACGTAGGACACCCGACATCCTCTTCCAGTCTCTGCATATAAGTACATGCACCCCCATGTGTTCATACACGCACATGCACACACACAAAATTACATTTACAAAATATTTATAAAAACACAAGAACACAAAACAGAAAAGGCATGGCTCAAGACTATTGAAAGCAAGAAATAAATTCTAAGTGCATGTTCATTCATACATAAACACATTAAACACTTAAGGCCAAATACACCACAATGTTATTGGTTCTTATATCTGGTTGGACAGTCTATGCACAATTTTTATTAACTTATATTTTCTTAATATTTATTATTGAGGGAAGGAGATAGGAAGGGGAGGTTCTTTTCATCAGCAAAAATACATATTGACAAATAAATGATCTTTTAAAGCCATCCAATTGTCATGTCAACTATCAAGAAAAGAGTTTGCTAAACTTCTCTGTAAAACGCTGTAAATAATGTTGAGCATCAGAGGGGACTGTGGTGATATATTCATTAAAAATGGGCTGAAATATCAGAGGACAGAGCCAAGCCATGGAGGCCAGGGAGTGGTGACTCACACCTATAATCCCAGCACTTAGGAGGCAGAGATCCTCTGTGAGTTTAAAGCCAAATAGAGCCAGCAGTGATGGCACCCACCTTTAATCCTAGTTCTAGGAATGTTGAATGAGGAAGTAAAATAGCTGGGGTTGGGAGGTATAAGGAGGAGAAGGCAGAGAAGTTCTTCCTTTTTGCCTGAGTGTTCAGTCAGACTGAGGACTCCTGGAGACAGGATCTACCCTGTTCAGGCTGAGGAGTTGGCTGGGTGAGAATTGATTCTCTGATATTTCAGCTCTCCCCCAATATCTGGCTCTGAGTTTTATTATAATACTAAATAGAATTCGTGCAATAGGGGACCATGTCAGTGAGCAGCAAACACGGAACAATGAACCAGGCCCAGTGTAGACAAGCAGGTAGAGATCTGTATGTGCTGGTGTGCAGAAGGTCTCCAGTCTCCAGTCCTGACACTTCATAGGGACAAAAGTTAATATATGTTGTTTATGCCAAGGAAAAATACATGAGAAAGTATAAACTGTGGCAAATGCTACAAAGAGAAAGTAGCAATACTTTGCAAACTGATTAGCCAGAATTTGCATAATCATGTGTATTTCCTAAGAAAAATAATAATCAGAGAAGCCATGTGATACCACAATATCGTTACATTTGTAATTTATTCTATTTTTTGTTCAGCTATTTTATGTGTTTGCCTGACTATATGTATGTATGTTCATCTATTTTATGTGTGTGTTTGCCTGATTATATGTATGTATACCACATACATCCTGTCACTTTCAGAGGTCGGAAGAAGGGGTCAGAGTCCTGGAACTAGAAGCACAGACAGTTGTGAGCTGCCATGTGAGTGCCTGGAATTAAACCCGGGTCCTCTGTAAGAACAGCCAGTGGTCTTAACCACTAAACCATCCCTCCAGCCCTGTTAGCTATTATACAGTTATAAAAAATATATCCTCACACATATAAAAAGGATACTTTTCATTCATTTACCACACACAGAAGAACTAAATCTATAAACAACAAAAACAAAATTTAAAACTGCAGAAACAGAGCCTGGAATTGTATATGCATAAGGAAATACAGTCAACATATCGTACAGGAGTATGAAGGTCCCTTGGGTGCTATAAAGTGTAGTGTGCCATCCCTAGAAACATTTCTTAATTTGGAGTGAATGGATGTGGCCTGCATTGTTCTCAAAACTTTGAACATTCAAGTTGGCAGTAACTACTAATAGATCCAATATGCTTTGGTTCTGTTTGGTTCTGTTTTGAGGCCGGGTCTCCTGCAGCTCACGCTGGCCTCAAACCTGCTCAAACCTGCTCAAACCTGCTCAAACCTGCTCAAACCTGCTATAGAGCTGAGATTGCTCTCAAGTCCTGATCCCTCTGTCTCCACCTCCCAAAGGCCACATCCTTTGTTTTAAAAAGGCTTTTTACTTGGTGCTTCAACTGATTGTCAGTGTTGTAAATGATTATTTCACCAAAGGCTCTGCCCCACAAACAGAGGGCATGGCACATGCCTGCTGAATATAGCAGACACCAGTAATTGGTATAAGGAAACACTAATCCACTTTCATTTTTAGGTAAATAAATGAAGTCATAACTTAAATGCTTCCTGAAAGAAACAAATTAGATCAAGTAATAAAAGTAAAGTTAATTTATAATATACAAACCATGTTATTGGCTATTAGCACATACTCACACATGTTTTGTACTCTCCCAAAGCCCTCTTAACTGCATAGTAAGAGATCCCTTCAGCTCTGTCTTTTTTCATGAATTACTTCTTATACTTAGTGATTTTTTTTTTTAAATCTACATTTTAAAACTTTTGCTCTAATTTCCTATCAGTACTTTGTGTATTTGATTTTTATGGGTATCAATCAATGTTTGTAATTCTGACAAACTCATCCCTCAACACTAACACCAGGGAGGCAAAACTATTAAATATTTAGAAGAGGCAGGAAGTCCAGTGATGGCCCATGGTCTGTGTCAATCAAGCTCTGTGTCTGAGCAGATGGGTCTGCCTATGCCCGCAGGCGGCTGGGCTTTCACCTGGGGGGGGGGCTGGGGGGAGGTGCAGGGAGGAACGCATGCCACTAAGATGTGACAAAGAGAAGAGGCAGTCACTGCTTTCATTCTGCGGAACATGACAGATGACCCCTATTCACCCAGCACAGACATTTTATCTGTGTCCACTCATGGGCAGCTAAGCAGAAACTTGAAAAATGCACAATGGAAAACACTGAGCTTGAGTTAATTTTCTCTAAGGGCTTTGGTCATTTCCACATGCATACAGAGGGGCTTATGTCACTCCGTATTGCCTAGTGTGGTGGCACATGCCTTTAATCCCAGCACACAGGAAGCAGAGAGGGTGCATCTCTGTGAGCTGAAGATCAGTCTGGTACATAGTAAGTTCCAAGTCAGCTAGGGGTATATATTGAGACCCTGTCTCAAACAACAACAACAAAATTCATGAATACTTCATTCTTGGCCACATCCTGGAAGCTGCCGCAAAGCAGGTGAAGCTCTAAGGAAACAGGTAACTGGCCTGAAACCACAGGAATGAGAATAAAGCTTGTCCATGCCTAGTACTTGGTGCTATGTGGGCACTGCCTTCTGAAGCTGCAGTGGGAAAACAGACCTTGGTAAGACTCTCACCTGGAGCACCGAGAACTTTCTACGGCCCTAAAAATGCTTGTTTATATGCAAGAATATTTCTAGCCAGACAGTTCCTGGCTTTTTATTCTACAAAAATGGCTGCTGATAAAGCAAACCACTAACTTAGTAGTATCTGGAACGCATCCATTTAATGGGATCAATGTTCAAAAAAAAAAAAAAAAAAAAGCCTTAAAGTGGAGTTATTATCAATTTGTTTTATTTTTTAAAAATGTAGGAATCAGAAACTGGGAACTCTCCAATCTACCTTTTATAGTGCCTTAATGATAATAATGAATTAAATTTCCACTTAGTTTAGGACAAGTAAATCCAGATTTATCTATGAGAATCTTGGTGACTAAAAATGGCTACTCATACTGATTATACTATTTTCCTTCACTATCAAAACAGTTGATGAGATAAGGCAAAAAATTCCCATGACATTTCTTCAGTTAAAACCGTGTTTTATACTTATGATACGCCAAGTACTTAACATTACTGCATTTGGAAAAATACTGCTTTTTACAATGCTGTTTAAATAAAATATCCTAATACATTGAGCAGAAACTTTGGAACACTTTAAAATCTTACTTTAATGAGCTAGAGAGATGGCTCAGTGGTTAAGAATACTTACTGCACTTCCAGAGGACCTGGGTTCAATTCCCTGCACCCACATGACAACTAACAACTGTCTGTAACTCCAAGATATGACACCTCCACAGAGATATAAAAATAAATTATTTAACAATTCTTTACCTAAAGACTTACTTATTTTTATTTGTATGGATGTTGTGTCTGCAAGTATGTCTGTATGCCACATGTATGTCTGGTGTCCAGGAAAGCCAGAAGACAATACTGAATCCTCTGGAACTGGGGTTACCCAGGTTATGAGCTATCATGTAGATACTGGGAATCCAACCTGGGTCCTTTGGAAGGATAGCAACTGCCCTAACCACTGAGCCATCTCTCTAGCCCCTACTGGTCTGCTTGCTTTTTGAATCTAGAATTATAGGCACTGTGCTCCTCTAAAAAGTTTAAATTTCTTTTTATTATTTCAGTTTTTCCTTGTAGGAAAAAACCTGCAAGTTTATTTTAAAATGATTATTCCTGAAATTTTTCTGAGTTTCTGATAGCTATTTTTTTAAATTGGTTCAAACAGGCCAAAGCTGTAATTTATAAACTTTGGTGATTGCTACAAAGGTAGAAAGTCAGAGATGATAACAATAATGCTGATGTTTGGAGACTTGTCCTGAAGTTCTGGGTATCTAGTTCCTTTCCAAGGAGTGGCTGCATTCCTGTGCTGGGATCCAGAAAGTTCACACAACCTCAGAGAAAGGGCGGGCAGGCACAGGAGCAATGCGGCCCTAAAGACAGAAGGGCCCCCTCGATTCCGACTGACACAATTCCAACACAATAACTTACTGGCTACAGAGGTCAGTCTGGGATAGTAAAAAATTATTCAGACAATGATAGTTATAGCAATATAAATTATTTAGTGTCAGCAAATTACACACAGTGCTTCAAGGATTATTCTCCTGCATATTTAAGTTTGTACATGTGTTTATAAATAAACATTGAGTATAGATTAAAGGATATATATTTAATCACACCAACTCGCCTAATTAATTCTGATCATTCCAAAAGCTAACCTCTGACAAGGAACTCTGTTCTTGAAGTTACAGAAACTTTTCATGTCACGGGCCCTATGGCATGATAACAAAACACTCCATAATCTAGAAACAAACCCTTTCCCCTCTTCCTTTTTTTTTTTTTTTTTTTTTTTTTTTTTTTTTTTTTTTTTTTTTTTTTTTTTTTTTTTTTTTTTTTTTTTTTTTTTTTTTTTTTTTTTTTTTGTCAAGTTTTAAAATCAAGCATTTGGAAAAATCACAGATAAAAACCAAGAAAGGGTGTATCCCTAGGACTCATTCAATTCAGTCTTAGGATCTGCTGAGTATCTGATTAAATTACCCCCACCCCAGGCTAGAGAGTCTCATGGCGCACAGTCCAAGAATGACTCTCTGGGCCTACTGCCCCCTCACCAGCCCTAAACTAATCACAAACATTTCACTGTGCCCAAGTCACCCTCTCACAAAAGTAAATTAAATACCTACTGCTGATTAGCTCCTTATGTTCCGCAAGACTTTTTGCTGGATCCAGCCAATACTGTAAGACAGGAAGAGACAGTTACAGGGTTAGATGCTTTTTGGTCGCCTCTGCATCAAGAGTATTTCCAAAGTATTATTCAAATGCTATTTAATCATTAGACATGTAAACAATTATGCATCATGTCACACCCACAAACTCACACGCTCTATGGCTAGAACGTTATATAAAGAGAAGGGTACTCGCTGCTGCAATCCGGGGAGAGGCAAGGCGACAGTGCTCCTCGGCTGGACGGTACTCACTGAAGGGTGGGTGGCGGCTCTTACAAATGAGTTGTATTACCTGGAAGCCAGTGGTCACTAAGAATACCCTCTAAGTGTCTTTCCAAAGTCCTCCTTCATAGCGCCCTGAATAATGTCTCCCCATAAAATGTCCCCAACCTCTTCACTAGCTGTCCCAAACTCCGCAACAACTGCTACCAGGTATCAGGACAAAAGCAGTCAAATTAGCTCAAATTGTCATTCAGGATCCAGAGGGCAGTTCAGCTCAGCTGAGGTCCTGAATCCTGGATCACAGCCATGGGGAGTTCGACCTGTATCTTCCTGCCATCACCATGCAACAGAGGGAAGGAACTGAAAAGCTCCGCATCTCCCTCACAGGGTGTCTATGTAGACTGGACAGAGTGATTCATAGTCTTTAGCTGACTCACCCACAGCTATGTAACACATTAGTGAGGTGTGAGGCTCACTTTTGGTAACTGTTCATGTAAAGCAGTTGCTTATTAATTCAAATTAGCCTTTAACAAATAGAATTGCAGGTAGCATAGGGAATTCTTGGCCCCATAGATAGGCTTTTCTTTTTTTCCCCTGTGAAACAACAATCACTGAAAGGAGCAAGTCCCCAGTCTCCGTTCTCCATCTGCAAGAGGAGCAGAGAGAAGCCACAGATGCACAGAGGAGGCTCAGGGTCTCGTGGGAGGCATTGAAGGGCCCACAGGGACAAACAGATGGAGCCTCACAGTCATTTACCCTAGACAAATATGGAGGACCCATGCACACACACAGGAACCATAGTCATTGTCTAAATAAAGCTCCATTACCACGGCTGGGAGAGAGGAGCTGACACCCTGCAACCATAGCCACTGAATTCCCAGCATTTCCGAATGAACGCTGATAAGAACACTTAGTCCTGTTCCACCCAGCACTCAGGAGAGAATCAGTGGCTACAAGGAATGTCCAGGAGAACCTACCTACCAGTGTTCCCTTTCCGTTCCTTGGCTGAACCATTATTGTAAACAGAAGTTCTAATATGTGACACAATCAATCCCCTTACCTCCTATTTCAAGTGATATGATATATGATAGGCGTTCATACTAAGCACCTCAGTAACTCAGGCCACTGCAGCTCTGGCCTCCTGTTGTCTGCACCCATTTGCCACTATCTCAGGGCAGTTCTTCTCCAAGATTTTTACAAAGTAGCCAACATACACAAGTTCACCAACTGAAAACATGTTCACTGATCTGACCTTCATCGCTTCTCATTTTAAAAGGCTTAGACTCGCCCTTAAAACAGAGAACAGTATTTGAATCAGGGGCTGTAATCAGGGGAGTCCTGTGGAGCCCAAAATGACTAAAAACGATGCTTTGGTGCTGAAACATTGATTCTTTGGAAAATGTCAGCTCGCTGTGTAGAGCAAAACCAACCCAGTTGCTCCTCTGTATTTTGGACACAAAGCAGACCCACTCTTCTCTGTAAATGAAGCTAAGGATTCTTCCCATGAAACAGAAACATAAAATAAACGGACTATGTCTTTCCTTTGGTGTTAAGTAAAAAAGTTTGAAGCTGGGGCGATAATAGCAATTACTGTGAAGCCTGGTAACCTGAGTGTGACACATGACCATATTCACAAACACACATCACACTCATGCTTGCAAGTGCACACACAAACGAGGAGTGATAAATAAAAGTTATTTCTAAAAAGATTTAAGTATGTCTATGTATTTCAGAGGGAAAGCTAAAGAAACATAAGCACCCACTGGACAGTTAATTTTCTACCGCTACATAACAAATTGTCACACACACAACAAAGTGAGGCTTAAAACAACACTCATTTGCTATCTCAGAGTTCTGCAGGTCAGCAGCTCTCTTCTCTCTGAGTATCACCAGGCTGAACTCAAGACATCATCAATGGCCCATAGAGAGCCCATAAGAGAGAATATGGGAGGCAGATGGGCCCTTAGAGGTTCTTCCCATCTGCTCCAAATACTGAGTTTTAATTTCAGGACTTAAGTCTCACACACAGAAGGACACAAAAAGTACCAAAAGAGGAAAGGGTGGGATGGAAGGGAGATTGAAAGCAAAAGGAACCAATGAGAGCAAAGCTTCTAAACTCTTCTAAAATGATTACAAAGTGTCAGATTTCATAGTCGCTTCAGCTCAAGGCATTTTGGAAAATAAACTATTTTCTAATGTTTATTTTTAGCTGGAACACAAGAGCATAAACGTAGTCTATGTTAATGGTGCACCACAGAGCTCAGTCAGTGTATATACACTGCGTCATTTTCTGCCTCTAGTGTTTTCACACAATGGAAAGGCCATGAAAAGAAAACAAGGAAGAAGCTTTTATCTCAAAGAGATAGCAAAGTATGGCTGGTGTGTCAAACAAAGCATGTGAACAATAATCTGTACAATGTAACCTCTTTCCATGAGAATGATTAAATTTTTATGCAAAGCACAATAAAGTTCCCCAGATGAGACAGAAATAACAGTTTTGCACAAAGCAAAGAAAAGCAAGGTCCCGTCAAAGAGCATTCAATCAACTCCCTGCACATCAGATATGCTAACCACACATTCATCTAGAGCTTGCCAGGCACAAATCTCATTTTATCAAAATGGAAGGCAGAGGTGATGGCGGTCAGACAATGATAAATGCTCCAGAACGGAGATGATAAACAAAACCTACCAGGTTCCACGGGCCAACATCCTGAAATGCAAAATTCACTTATGTTCAACCAAGGGAAAGATATGACCTTGGAACCAGAACAGCAGCAGTATGACAACACTGTCACCACTTATTATCAACAAGCAACCAAACACAGCACATCTCTGTTCACACCTCAGGCTGCTGCTCATAACCAAGAGGAAAAAGAATACAGAAATTTGCTACTGAGTGCAATTTCTAAGCCTAAGGTTCTGGTTGTGGACTTTAAGCTACTTAATATGCACAACACATCCTCTATTGACACCCTTTATATATCACACCAGGTACTGTCCTGGGAAGTAAGATGGGCTTCTAACCTCAAGGTACTTAAAACCTAGCTAGTGATATATAGACACAGAATTATAATTTAGAGCATGAAAAACTGTGTATAAGATGATTACATACGGAGAGATGGCTCAGCCGTTAAGAGCACCGTCTGCTCTTCCAGAGGACCCGGGTTCGATTCCCAGCACCCATATGGCAGCTAACAACTGTCTGTAGTTCCAGTTCCAGGCAAACACCAAGGCAAATAAATAAAGTTTTTTGTTTTTGTTTTTTTTTAAAAAAAAGATGATTACATACATGATATTAAAATTACATACAAGGAAAATGCAAAAAACTATACTAAGAAAAAATACTGAACAATATGTTCATGAAAAATTTCTCAAGATTTATGTAAGGATAGAAAAGAACCTTATAGTGTTATAAAATATATGTTAGTTGCCTCAACTGCCTACGTGTCTGTGTGTATGTGGTGTATGTGTCTATGTGGATGCAAGTGGAGTATAGGGGTCCATATCAGATGTCTTTCTCAGTTGTTCCTCCTGATTTTCATATATTTCATATATAATATTTTCATTGAGAATTTCATAATGCATTCTGTGTATCTTGTTCATATTCCTTCCCACCTCCTCCCCTGACTTCCCAGTCCCCCCTCACCCTTCCTCTCAACTTTGTAGTCCTCCTTATGTTCTGAGACAGAGCCTCTCACTGAGCCTGGAGATCATGAACTTGGCTGGTTGGCAAGTCAACAATGAACTCCAGGGATCTGCTGATCTCCACCCCACAGCCTGGAATTGCAGGCAAGCCTCACACTACCCAGCGCTTACATCAGTGCTGGGAATCCTAACTCAAGTCCTCCTGCTTACATGCCAGGCACTCTACCAGCTGAACGTTCTCCCCAGCCCTCCTCAAGTGCTATTCAAGCACATGACCCTGTTTGTAAGTGACAACATAGTCCTCTGCAAGAGACCAGCATATTGAAATTGGTGTTGCCCTGTAACTAAGGCATGAGTATTCACAAAGCATGCTGTGGTTTGGATACTATTCATCCTCTCCCAAAACTCATGATGAAATTTGGTTCCCAGCAGAGTAACAGTGCTGAGTGTGACCTTTAAGAGACGATTAGTTCATGAGGTGCCACCTTCATGAATGGATTAATGCTGCATCCTGGGGATGAACTACATACGGGAGCAGGGTTGTTATAAAGCAAGGCTCCTCCCCCTGATTTGTCTCTTCCTCTTGCTCACTCCAGCACAAGGCCTTGTCAGATGCACCTGCCTCATTTTGGATGTCTAGCCCCTTGGCCCTTGAGCCAAACTAAATCAATTTGGTATAATGTGCCAGTCTCAAGCACTCTGTCACAGCAACAAAAACTAGGCAGACAGATAATTTTAAACAGAAAGAAAAAAAGTATTACTCTGCTTATTCTAGTCCTTTTACCTGCACAGAGTGAAAGGGAAAAGACAGACAGACAGACACAGATTCCAGAATCCCTATGTGAGGCTGACAAGCAGGGTGTGGCATTTCTGGACTGAGCTTGGGTGTGCTGCCATCTTGCCTATGCAGACAGTCCCAAGGAGAAACAGCCTGTGCTTTCTAGAAAAATCTCTCAGGCAGGCACTCACTCTTTCCTCCTCATGCCTCTCTATTTTAAACCCCTCTCTTTAGTGCACATATAAATTCACAAACTGGACTAGATCCTATTTTGTACAAAAATAGCAATAAATCAAAACGCACCTTTCTGCCTCACCCCATTCAAACAGCCTACTTATTAACATAAGCCCCAAATGGCCATTGTTGAGGGAGCATGACCAATGTCCTCCCTGCTCTCAGTCTGTCCCTAGGATGGAAGAGACAAGCAGTTAGGCACCCCCTCCCCAGCCTGTCAATCTTAATAACAACACTGGTATAACTAGGTGAAAAACAGCAGAGCCCTCACTGTCTTTGACAGTTCTGGCTAAATGCCCTGGGCTTCTTTTGTCCACCCTGGCTGGTAATGTCACAGTTTCCTCAATTTTCTAGGTAACAGTCTCAGAATTAAAATTTCAAATTCTAATACCATCCACTAAATCAATATCCTAACCTTCAAAATATATACTCAATCCAGGGCATAACCACTGTTAGCTATTCATCTGGAGTCCCCATAGAGTTCTCATAGTATACTGATCCCTTCACAATTTAAATAAAGAACTGACAGTATGCAATGATTAAAAAGCTTTGCCGTATCTTGGGTGGTGGTAAATGCAGACTTGTAACTGGTCACCTCCTTCAGTGGTGCAGACATTGATCAGCTGCCTGTGTTCCATGAACAGGCCCCCCACTGATGCCCATGCAGGCAACCACAGCTCAACTCAGTGGGTCACATGCAAAAAGATCAAAGTAGAGAAAGGCTTGTGGGGATGAATGTTTTCATAGAAGGGAAGAGGATGAGAGAGGACATAAGGGAGTAAAAATGGCCAGAGTTCACTATATATATAGTTTTATTGTATCTATTTTACAGAGGATGTAATGATTTTTTAAGAATTTAGGAATGGCTGGGCACAGTGGCACATGACTTTAATCCCAGAACTCAGGAGGAAGAGGTCATCTGGGTCTACATAGTGAGATCTGTCTCAAAAAATAAACAACAAAAGAAATTAAGAACACTACATGTATGTTTTATGTTTTCTTTCTCCTTTCCTTGGTTCTGGGAATTAAATTAAAGGTCTCAGTTATTCTTCACAAATTCTACCACTGAGCTACCTCCCAGCCCTTTTTTACTTCTTATTTTGAAATAAGTTGTCACTAAATTGCCAATCCTAGCCTTGAACTCGCTCTGTATATAGTCCAGGCTGCTCCTGAGTTTATGATTCTTCAGGCTCAGTCTTCCAAGTAGCTGGGATTACAGGTCTAAGTCTTGATTTTACTTTCTGAAACCCAAAGAATTATTTAAAACAATAAAACAATTTCTTGATTTAAGAAGAGTTTGAGTCACAAGAACCACAAAGATCTCAAAAAGAAAAATATCAGAATAGGTCATCCTAGGGAGTTTAGGACTCAACATAGTTCACGCTTGCAAGCTAAGAAGTCCAGGGCTGTGTCATCAACTGTTAATTCTTTTCCGGTGGCCTCTAGGTACAGAGCCCAGGGCCTCTAAGCAACACTGATAGGTTATGACTTTAACTTGTTTCTTGGCATGAATGCCTAAAGTCTAAGGACCATGCTGGAGCACTCTCTTAGTATGAACCAAAACAATAGGCTGTCATTGGCGCCATCTACTTGAAAAAAAGGAGCCCTGTTTTCAGCAGAAGTGGATTGCAACGAATCACTATTGCCTTCTCATAAGGAATCACTGCCCCTCACTGTTACCCACGATCCCCAGCACCATTCTGGGAATTAAAGAATTAACAATGGCAAGAGACTGGCTGAACATAATTACATCTTTTCAGCTGCTGTCATACACTAGGTACTACTGAAGACTTTATAGGAATCTACCATTTACTCTACTAACATATAAACTTAAGCTATAGAAACTACCACAGTTACCATTTAAAATGAAGAATCAAAGGCCGAGTAGTTAAATTATCCAACAGTATAGACCAGTTTCTAAGAACTGACAGTCCACTCTTTGGAGGTGTCTGAATAGTAATGTGTAACTTTAATCCTAGTGTTGGCCACCAAGCCCCACTTCCACAGCTCACTCTTCTAATAATCTGACGATATTAAGACATCAGTGATCCCAGCAGCTTTTCATTCCCTCTCCTCTGCCCCTCACTCTCTCCTCCTGTACTTCCTTCCCTCTGTAATGTCTACTGAGGAGGGGTTAGCATTAACTGTGACCAGGTCTCCCTTATGCAGACACTCAATGGTTACACACAACCAAAGGTTCAGACTGCACAACATCAAGATATTCGGTAACTTTCTGAATTAATTACTTTTCTTGTCAATATGGCCAAATACCTAAAAGAATCAATTTAGGAGAGGAGAGGGTTAAGGGATATGTGGGTTTAAACCACTCATGGTTGCGTATCACTCTGCAGTGGCAGGAATGTGAGGCTTGTTAAATCTCAGTTAATCAGGAAGCAAGGAGGAAGACCTGCCCTCCATCAACTCATCTTCTCTACGTAGACCCCGCCCCCTAGAAGTCCATTCAGTGTGAACTTCTCAGTAGACTAACCCATCACTGAAGTTAATGCCTTCGTGATCTACTCACCTCTTGGTAGTGTCACCAGATGGAGATCAAGCCTTTAACGCATAGGTCTTTGGGGAAACACTTTCTGTCTAAACCAATAAGTCTATCACTTGAAATGCATTGCCACCCATGGTGTCAAACAGAACCCTACTATATCCTATTCCCTCTACCTAGACAAACTCCGCCATCCTCAAAACCCAACATCTCTTCTAACTTCCATGCACTCAGTTGAAGAACTTGGTTATTTCATCAAGAAACTAAAGCAACCAGAACAGTCTCACTCCACCTCCTCACCTACCTACATCTGTGCTGTGCTCTGCCCTCTCCTGTTACCTCGGAGATACTTAAACCTAAGGTGACCTTCTGTTTGTAACATCCAAGTTTCCCTTTCTACAAAAACTGCTCATGGCCATGCTTTTTCCTACCTTCATCATACTGGAGTGTGTGTGTGTGTGTGTGTGTGTGTGTGTGTGTGTGTGTATGTGTGTGTTTGTGTGTATTGAGGATTAAACTGGGAGTCTTGACATGCTAGGCAAGCATTCTGCCACTGAATTACATACCAAGCTTTGTCTTGGAGCTGAGTCTCACTGTGAAGCACAGGTTAGCACTGATCTTACTCTCTTGCCCCAATGCCCCTGCCCCAAGATGATAGACATGACCACCATGTTTAGCCAAAATAAAAGGTTTCTTTAATATATAAATAGGTATAGATATATGTAATTTAATCTTAAAAATATCATGTTTGCAACATATTTTGTCTTATCTGCCCCCACTTCTTCCTTCTAACTCCCCCAAATCCCCTAGACTCCCCAACCTCTCTTTGCCTTCTCAACTTCATGTCCTATCATCACCATCATCATCACCACCATCATCAATCTCTCTGAGTCTAATTAGTGATTTCTATATCTGGATCGTTGTAGGACCATCCACTGGGGCATGTGTAATTCACAAGTAGACATGTCCCTCACCTCCCCCCCAAAAATGACTCCCTGCTCAGATGTCAACTGCCAATAGCTCTTTCACTGGGAATAGAGCCTCAGAAACGTCTCCCCCAGGAAAAGGTTTTGTCTCTTGTATTTGTCCATTTCATTTCTATGCTTTCAATAAGTATAGGGGGGCAACACTTGTTCTATATTCTGTCTCTCTCACCCCTCTTGAATCCACTTTAGTGTAAATTGAGCATTTCCTGACCAAAATACTTCAGAAATGTTTCACATCTCAGACTGCAAGCAAAAAGGAAAGCATTGGGAGATTCATGGGATGATATCTAGGTCTAAACACAAAATTTCTTTATGTGTTTAGACAAATAGTCTGAAGGTAACTAACTGTTCATGTTATGAACACTTTGGTATAGGAAACTGTTTACACTAAAGCATCAAAAAGCAAAGGTGTTACTATCTCATCCGCTCATGGAGACAATGTAATTGTTTATTCCTCACTCTGAATTTATATGCTACCAATGAGCAACCACTTTCATATACTTAACACACATACTTAACACATTGTTACCTTGACAGTAACAATGGTGTGCAGAAGTATACTGGAAAGCATCATGTATGTGTTTACTGTAACTAGGCAGCAAAGAATACTGTACCCCCAGAATACTGCAGACACAGACTCTTTCCCATCCACTCAAAACATTCACTTTCAGCTTCTCAGTAGCCCTCCTCCAAATTCCCCTCCTTCACCGACCACACAATCCTTTTGTTGGTTGCTTATTTAGCTTCCCAGCCAAGAAACACCAAAATGCCTGAGGCTAACACCTCCAGAACAGAATCCCTCATTTATCTGCCAATATTACATTAGATTCAGATGCTCCCTAGAGTCTCAGACATTAAGTGTCAAAAAAGCTTCTATTTGAGTGAACTCAAACACACACACACACACACACACACACACACAAAGGCATACACCATCTTCCCATCTCTATAAATGCTACAAGACTTTTTGACACTCTGTTCATGATTTCTTTATCTCCTACCCATCTGCAAATCCTTCGGCTTCTATGTTCTAAACAGAAACCAAATCTGAAGGCTTATCCACATTCTCCAGTCTATGCCTCACGCTCACCCCTCCTGCTGCCGCCCCACCATCAAACCCTGCCTTTGTAGTGGGGAAGAGAAACTGACTGGAGTCAGATCAGTTCACTCTTCAGGTCCACTCCCTCCAGCATTTCCTTTTGAGGGACACTTAAGACAAAGTCCTTATGGAAATCAAATGGGCCCCTGCAGCCCTGGTCCTCCTGACCTCCCTTCTCCCTTTGACTTTTGGGTAGAGCTGCAGGATGTGCCCTCTAGGAGAGCATCAGTGGAAGCCTCAGGTCTTGGAGGCTGTTACCAGAGCAAGGAGGAGAAACCAAAGAAAAAGCCCTGGGAAGCAGGAAGAAAGGAACTTAATTATACACAGTAAGATGCTTAGCAATGCTGTTGCCTGTGGCAACACACACACACAAATTTTTAAAGAGTACCTAATGAACTGTGTGATACAGATAGGGAGATTTCTAAGCGGACTGGAGAGAATGCCAAAGGCTTCACTTTGCTGCCTACAATGAAATTCAAGGAGAGAGAGATAAGAAAGAAAGAAAAAAGTTAAAGGATAAAGAAAAGCCAGGGCTCACAGTTCAGAAATAAAACTTTCTCGTTCCCTGTCTTATCAGAAGGCAGCCAGTGCTTCAGCTAAGAAGTGACTTCTAGGCAAAGACTGAATCCAGAAGCCGGCAGGAAAACAAGATGTAATTGTAAAATCCTTTATTAAGCCCGCAAAAAGATTTCATAAGAGGCTTCACGGATCCTTTCAAAATGACAAGAGTTTCCTTGAAGAATCCTAAGGGCATTGTTCCTCAACAGCCTTCCAGAGAATGTAAGAAATGGAACTCACACACTGATATCAGAACAATTTCTTAGTGTTGCCTTTGTCTAGGAAAGTTGATTAAAAACCAATCTGTAGGAAATCTGCAAAGATGTTTTTGTATTTGTTTTATAATTATATCAACGAATGTGGTAACACAAGCCTTTAATTACAGCCAGCTTCCAGTCAGCACCTGGGGAGACAGACCAAGTTCAAGGCCCACCCAGCTTCACGGGGACCGTCTTCAGTAAACCCTCTGGCATGAGAGGAGAAAGGAAGGAGAAGAGTGTCTGTCTGCACTTTGAGTCTTCATCAGGCAAAAAGACTGGAATGCTACTCAGCTGCAAACATGTACTACTTGTTTATAGAACAGGAGGGGAATCCAGGAAACAAGACACACACACACACACACACACACACACACACACACACACACACACACACCGCCACCACACACACCCCTCACCAAGACACAGAGACCAACCAACACCATGAACAACTCTCAGGTTAAGAAGATCAAGCTACATGTGCCTGGCTTGATTTCACATCCAAAATATTGTATGGAACCCTGTAAGTATATACAAATTTTGTCTCTGAATTTTAAAAACAAAATATAAAGATTAGAAACTAAAAATGATATGGGCTAGTAACTGCCTCCTGTTTCTCTCTTTTCTACTTTTTTATAGTTTTCTTTATGCTTTTACCCCTCCTTTCTAAACAGAAGTGCTGAAACCATGCTTGGTGACTCACATCTGGAATCCCAGGACTTGAGAAGCTGAGGCAGGACTGCCATGGGTTTGAAGCCAGTCCAGGCTACAGAGTAAGACTTTGTCTCAAATAATAAAAATTGTTATTATTGTAAATGAAACATAAATGGAAACTGTGAGGGTTTGAACAATATATGTCCCTTGTACATCTGGATACTCAGTCCTGAGTTGGTGGCACCATTTGGGTCAGTCTGCCAGTGTGGTCTTGATGGAGGAGGTTTGTGACAGGGGGTGGGCTTTAGGAGTTTTTAGTCATTCTAATGTGTTCTCTGCTTCATGCTTGTGGTTCAAGATGTGACCCATCTGCCTGTCACTCTGGCTGCTGTGTCTGTGATGGCTGCCACTGATGCCTGTTATCTTTCTGTAACCATATACCAAATAAACCCTTTCTTCTATAAGCTGTGTTATCACAGCAAAGAAAAAGGAGCTAATACAGATGTTGGTGGCACTCACAATACACACATCATTATACTGCTGAACAATGACAAGGATTCACTTTTCTTTCTCATCGTCTAGATACAGATACAGACTGATGCCCTGCACTATGGCTGGGCATGTCACTAATGCTTAGGTACTCAAGGAAATAAATCTGAAAATAAACACCCAGAGTCTAACCTGATGAGACCCTTCAAGCCTGAGTCTCATTTCATAGTAAATGGGAATCTGGAGAAGCCATGGGAACAATACATATATTGACATTTAGGGAAAAATACAATTTTGAATGAGGAATAAAATCTAATGTTTAAAAGCATGTCTTTTAAGAGTTGGAGAAATGGCTCAGAGGCTAAGACACCTGCTGGTTTTGAAGAGGACTGGGGTCAGTTCCTGGCACCCATGTGGAGACTCACAACCACCTATAACTCCTGCTTCCAAGGATGCAATGCCCTCATGTGGTCTCCACAGGCACCAGGCACATGATGCAAGCACATACATGCAGGCAAAACAGTAATACACATAAATAAATAAATATTAAAAAATAACATGTCTTTAAAATTAATCAATACTATCATCAAGAGTCATCTGGTTTCCTCTCGTTTTTCAAACATGGGTTGGCCAGCCTTCTCTTTTAAAGAACAGAATATGGCCAAAGTCATAAAGGACAATACAATTGCTATCCCTCTTCCTCCTGTTCTTCTGGAGGCTGGGCCCTGAACCCTGGTGCTGTGTTAGGGGGAAGCCAAGTAACACTGTGGAAAACCAACCTGCTTTCAAACTGCAGAAATGTAACAAGTATGTAAGCCAGGGTTCGTCTCAACTCTGTCTTAGCACCTGAAAGTTGATGCAGTTCAGTTAATCACGTAACTGGCCACAGAGGAACCTGCAAGCTTGGGGGTGGCTTGAGAAGTAATCCTGGTCTTGGGGCCCCTGCTTAGAACTACACCACATAGCTGTGCCAACTGGAGTGCATGGTTATCCCAGACACAAGGAAGCCTCACTTCCGTTATTCCACATTTAGACTCTCCCTGTAATTCTAACCTCATGACCCAGGGTGACTGGACTTGGAGACATTTGAAATTTTGTAGGCCCAAAACAAAACTACTAACTCCTTCTTCCCCCAAACCAACCTGCCCATCAGACTGTAGCCTTTCCTCCCCATGCGCGCCCAAATCAGCCTACACAAGCTGTGGGGCAGATGCCTGCAGAGGCTATGCCCACTTTCACAATTCCCCCTCACTTCTTACCACCATTTAGCTTCGGTCTTTCAGTTCCGGGTCATCAAAGTCCCTTCCTAGGGCCAATGTCCACTGTTCTCTGTCCACCACAGCCTTCCCAGTCTCATCACTCAACTCTGTTTGAATCTCAAAGGTGACTCTTCTGAGCAGCCAGCAGAAGCCTCCCAGTCACTATGAAGTATTAACTTGAGAGCACTCAGCTATTTAAACATCACCAATAGACTATCTTTATCTGGAAATAAATTCCTCAGAACCAGGGACCTTGTCCCTTGCTCCTTACCATAATTCCCTTCTGAAACACAGTAGCTGCCCAGGAAATGCTTGCTTCTAAATGAACAGAGGTGAGAAATAGCAAGCTCAGTCCCAGCCCAGAGGTCCTGTGAGAATAAGCCTACCACACTTTAGAAATTTAAGTAAGAAACTTCCTAAGTAAATGCAATGTCCAGTAGAGAATATCCTGATCCCTCCACCCAAAGAAACTTGAGCAGTATCTTGCCAGAAAAAGACAAACAAACAAGCCAACAAAAAGCTAAACTGTAAATTATCATCTTTAATTCATGAGGCAAGTCTCAAGCTCTGTGATCCATAAAGAAGCAGGCAGGTGTGTGTTAGTACCGCCATCCGAGCAAGCATATGCCCAACCTTAAGCAATTCCTTCAGAAATTTTGTCTGGAATAAATTCTATAGCTCATAGAAGAGTCAGCACTTAGTGACTGTAAATTAAAGACAAAATAACACAGGAAATATCATATAAAGTATACAATAGTAGGCTGTGATTGTCATACCTCAATCTACCAAGGTCAGCATATTCACAGAGGACTCGGGGAACATAATCCTCTTATGATTCAACACAAAGTAAAATCAAAACTAATTTGTCAAATTTCTATCAAAATTCTACACATTAAAAAAGTCTCTCGTGATAATCAAATGTGTGGCCAAGTGTGGTGGTATATGAATTTAGGGAGGCATATCAAGCCAGAGGTCAGACTGGGCTCAGAAAGACCTCACATCATTACAAAAGAGAGATGGGGGGGGGAGGGTCTAGAATGATTAAATGAATGGTTCCACATCATCTGTCAGACATCTGAAATCTTATCTTTATTTAACTGGGAAGAAGCCAGTCTAACTTAATAAAATGTTCACAGAGACAAACTTGATAATATTTCTTTTATATAACTAATAAAGTTTAAATTAATTTCTCAGGTGTCTGTTTCATTGATAGAAGAATGCTTCTATCCTTCACTTCTGTTTTTTATTTATATAGTACATACGCATATATATGCACACACGCACTTGAATGTTTCTGTACTGGCTAATGCTTCAGTTAGTTCGGAGAGTCTTTCTTTGAACCTTTACCACTTTCAACTCTCTGCTTTACTCAAGTATGGGTTTTAAAAAACGAGAGCACTGAGTGTCATTAATAAAAAAGAACTTTTAAGAATTCAGTCCCTCCTTATCCCTAAGCCTGGAAAACAACACCGGATAGGCTCAGGATAATCATACATGCCCTGCATACATGCTCCAGCATCTACTGTGATCAACCATCTGGGAAGGGACAGCAAACAAAATAAACCAAGAACCAGGAGGAGTGTGTAAGGCATTTACAAAGTCCTGTCAAACCACCTCTGCTTCTCCAGGAGCTCCAGGGAGGCATGCTCACTTCGCAGCCCCACCACGGCATCTCCCAGGTATCTTCTACACATGCCAGCCCCCAAACTCCTATGATGTACTGTAAAATTTCTCAGGAGGGATAAGACCCTCTTCAAACAGGAAACATTCCAGAAAAATACCATCTGTTCCTGTCTTATTAAACACTGTTTATGGACTACAGAGAAATAGAAGTTTTATTATAAACAAAATTATAAGTATTTTTTTAAAAAATCAAGGTCCAAAGCCATTTATTGCTACAGATGACCCTGACCCACACAAGTCCTTATATGCTACACCTTCTTCTGTTACTCATTATACCACCGTACTATTGCTAGACCAGAACTGCTAGCAGCACCTAGCAGCTGCCAGAGCACAGCAAGCCACATCACACATATGACAAGTCTTGCAATCATATCATTTTCTAAGCTAACTGCCCAACCTCTCAGTGAAGCCATTTCTTTTCTTAAAGGTAAAATGTGCTTTAACTGAGGCTATGTTTTAAGTGACAGCAGCAAGGTGAAGAGGAAGAACACAGGCAGCTCAAAGTCCCAGACACGAGATGGGCCCTTCGCTCGACCAGGCTGCACATAGTACCCAGGAGGAGAGATCATTCCAGAGAGCTTACATGGCTAGCCCTATGGCAGCACGTGAGGCACCATAGACCCAGGCTGCGAGCCAAGGGTTCACGAGTAACACCGGCTGTGTGCATCGTGAAGCCTTGTAAACCACAGTTTAGGGATGAGACTTTCCCTTTACAGAGCCCATTAAAGAATTTTAAGCCACAGTGAGACACCCTGGAAGCTCCCTTTCTGAGAGAAAACTGCAACCAAGATTGAGAAAATGTAAACACTGAAGACAAGAAGTTCACTCAAAGTTTCTACAGGAACCCAAATGAATCTGCTAGCATCTACATGTTCTTATTATGTATAGGTGTGCATGATTTGTCTGGGGACACACAAGCCATGGAAGCAACGTAGGGTCAGAAACAACTGTGTGGAGTTGATTCTCTCCACTGGCCTTTATGTGGGTTCCAGAGATTAGGGGTTCATGCAGCCAGCTCCTTTACCTACTAATCTTGCCAGCATTCTGATGGCATGTAAAACAGAGGTGAAAAAAAAAACACTAGAGAGACTAACAGATCACACATCGTGATTATATCAATTATCCCAGATTAATTATTAATGATAGTCTTTTTGCTTGCAGGGGCACCCTACTTTACATGGTGGTTGGTATTAAGGATAAAACTGTCTGGGCGAGTTGGCCCTGAGGGCAAGAGAGTATGAGAGCTGGCCCTGCCATCCTCATCTGCCATGTGGGAAAGATGCCCTCCCTCCCCTCTGTGGCAGGTGAGAGAGCTAAGCCTCCCCCTTATCAGCTGCAGGGCACCTCTCCTGGGCAGCACACTGGACTGGATGGTGTACGGGTGGGTGAGCTGGCTCTGAGGGTCTGAAAGCAGGAGAACCGGCCCCACCTCTTGCTGCAGTGGTGAGCCAGCCAGGACAGTGCAGGAGAGGCCACCCTGGTAGTAAGGATGGGGAGAGCTGATGGGCTGACCAAACCCGCATCCACCCAGGCCCAAAACCACCCCAACCTCCATCCTGTCATGAAGGGGCCAGTCATGCAGACCCAAAGCTGCAGGATCTGCACCACACAGGGCAACAGCAGGATATCCAGGAGTCCCAGTGAGGGCCCAGCATCAATGGTGGAGCAGAAGCCAGCGGCCTCAAACCAGACCAATGCCTCTTTGCAAGAAACACCGGCAAGTAAAGATATGTGGACGAAAGTGTTTATGGCGTAACTCACAAAGTCACCACAATGGGGTTTTTCTTTTCTCAAGGGCACAAGGAAAATATGAGGGGACCCAGACATGAATGGGATAGAGATGCATGATCTTATTAAAAAAATAAAATTAAGACTAAATTAAAAGTTAAGAAGGAGTCGGTGGCAGGTCAGCTATGAAGGAAAGGTGGGATGGGAGGGGAGAGGAAGGGGCACCCAAGACTCTACCTCTGAGCAATCAGGTGTATAGTGGTGGTCTTCAGACGCCTCAGAAACACATACAGGACAATTCTCAGGCCTGGACAATTAAGAGCACATACTGCTTTCTAGTGGACCCAAGTTCAGTTGGTAGCACCCATGCCAACAACTCAGAGCCATAGCATCCATGGGTACCCACACTCCCACTCACATGCATCTACCCATACATAGATATACAGACATAATTAAAAATTAATGTATCTTTTAAGAATATTATGATACTTTAATTAATTATATGGTAATAATCACACTTGGGTTCAACAATTAGGGTTTTTAAATTCTCGGGAAATTAGCTTTAATTTTTCAATTTACATATATAATATTTTAGTGATATGTTTTTATTAATAAAAATGTAAGAGGGATCATCATGGTAGCACATGACAGTAATCTCAGAACTCAGGAGGTAGAGCCTGGCCTGTCTCAATAAATAACCTATATATAGAGAGAGGAAAAAAAAAAAACATTTTTGGAGAAAGTGGGAGAGAATACAAGTTTAAGGGCAGAAGTAACAGAGGAAAATTCTAGCAATAACATGTTTTTTATTCTTTTTAAAGGAAGAAGAAAAATACAATATAATTATTAAATATAAATTTACTGATGCCATTGAGGGTGATGTGACAGATTTTACAATGTCAATATTTATAGTAAACCAATATTTATATCTACCAAAGTTATAATAAAATATTATTCTCAACTTAATACATAGGTAAGCAATTGTTTTAAGTAGTTGGAAAAATCATTTCCCTCAGAATCGTGAAAGAACTAAGAAGATCTCAGGGTGAAGATGAGGCAGGTTTAGTATGGAAGGCACATTTGGTGCCCTGAAGGCTATCCAGCCAATGAGTAAGAAGGGCTAACACATGAGCTCAATGCACCATTTAACCACCAGTCTTGGCATTCATGGACATGCCCTCTGTGATCGTTACCACTCTGTGAAGCTGGCACTATCACCACATCACTATATAAATGGAGAAAACGAAGCAAAAGTTAGGGAGAGTCATCAATGCCACACAGCTCTCCTGACAAGCAGAGTGTGATTTAAAGCTAGACAACCTTGACCTTCAATAGTCTTTGCACACGATGATAATATCTCTGGAGATGCCTCGGCTGGAGATACTAATTAGGGGAAGGAATCGTGTGTCTTTAGACAATAATGTATCTATTGAGCAGTTCGCACTACCTGGGAAGAACACATATCTATCCTCTGGAAAATGAGAACTTTAGCATTACACACCCATATGAGGACGTTCCTGTCATTCCGTTAAAGAAAGGTTAGTCCTCCTGTGGTTTCCTTTCCCGGGCACCCCTCAACTGCGGTCATCACTATCATCCAGCCACTATGCTGCATATGCTGCTCCTCACAAAGTCAGAGGGACCCCTGAATAGATTTCCCCACTTCATCTCTGCCTTGTGTTCTACTATCAGGCACCAAAAGATGCCCCAGACAGGAAGGTCCATGTGTAGTAACTAGGACAATCTTTTTTCCTTTCCAATATTATCAGTCATTATAGGTATTTTACAAAATATACAGCACGTGAGATCTCACATACATTTTAAAACACATGATCTGGATGTAAAGTGAAGTGTCATTACTCATGGCAGAGTACGGAGTGGAACCTGTCAACCCTTGCTCCGGGAACAAGGTCATGTTCAACACTATAACATCTAGAGGTAGCATCACATGCATGAGCCTCTGCAGAGTTAGGACAGGGGGAATCAAGGACAAAATCCTGATGAATGACAACATTTGGAGCCCAGGATATGGTTCAGTGGTAGACTGCTGGCCTGTTATCTATAAGGCCCACATATAAAACACAATACCGAAGAACAAAGAAGAAAGGAAGACAAACTCAGTATGTTTCATGGGATAGAAAGAGGAAGAGTAACCACAAAGAATAATCAGAAGAAAGTCTGAAGAGAGAAAAACAAGAAACCTGTGCTGTCATTACAACAAGATAAGATTTTACAAAGAATAAGACTCTGCTGTCCTTCCTGAAGAGAGCTGAGGTTCTTTGTAAGGCTAAGAACACCTGTGGCAGCTTTAGAGCAAGAGATGATTTTTGTTTAATTTCGAAGATTAACTATGAGAAGTTAAGGAGCACATGAGACCTCAGAAGTTTCTTCTAAATTAGAGATGCTCAGGGATAACCCTGACTATCAGGAAAGAAACAGCAGACAAAGGAGCCAGAGCCCCCACAGAAGACAGAGGTGAGAGGTCAGGACAGAGGCGCCGAGACTCCCCTGGGACGGGTCAGGAATGGAGCCATCCCGGAAGTTATTCCCCATCATCTTTATTGTGTTGGTGAAGCCAGGGAACAGGTCACTGAAGGAAGAGGACACTCCTATGTCACTGTCATCTTGCATGCCTGATCTTTCCCTTCCTTAGCTTCCTGAAGCCAGAGGACAGAAGTACGATTCTCAGAGCCAGCTCCAATTCTGCGAGAAAAGTTCCAGGAATCTATGACTTTTGCCTCCAAAAGATTAATTAGGAAAGAACCCTCAAGCCGTAGCCCTGAGAGACAACACCGTTAAAACCTGTACCGCGGAAGACAGAGCGGGATGGGTATCACAGTCATCCTTCCTGCTGCTTCAATGTCATCAGACACATCTTTAACCTTTCAGGGATATTTAAGAATCTAGATCCGGTTTTCCCTCCTGTTTCCTTCAGATTGTGCCCTTCTTCCAACCTCATAAAAGACAATGACCACTGCTTTCTCTCACTCTCGTCTCCACAGAAAAGGCCAATTTTATGTTCAATGCCTTCTAGTCTACAGAGATCTTTCATGGAAATCTGCTTTGGTCTCATGACACTCTAGAGAGCTGAGGGCAAAGGCATTTAATGTTCAATACAGAGCATGCTCCTACTATGGTTTGGACAAAATTAACTATCACCCCAGTGCTCATGTACTGAAAGCTTGTTCCTTGGTGTGGCAACATTTGGAGGTGACGTAGAATAATAGTGGTGAATAGTTAGATTAATGAAGGAGCTGCTCACCTCCCCCCAGGGGGGTGTGGTTCTCCTGGGACCCTGGTTAGCTCTTTGGAGAAAGTCGTTACAAATGGGCAATCGTGGTCTCTCCTTCTCTTTCTCACTTATCCTGTTGTGTGATCTTCCCTGTCACAGACACACTCCTGCTATTTAGTGCCATCTTCCATGAGGAAAGGTCCTCACCAGATAGACAAATGCCAGCATCATGCCTTTGAACTTCCAAACTGTAAGCTAAATACATCTCTTTTCTTTACTCATTACCCAGCTTCAGGTGTTTCATTATAGTAAAACAAAATAGACTAATACAGATGTTAAGAGTTAAATGAACCGGGTATGGTAGTGCACACCTTTAATGTCAGTACTTGGGGAGGCAGAGGCAGGGGGATGGATCTCTGAGAGAGTTCAATGAATTAAGAGACTTGACCATTTATTAGGAAGAAACATGGGATGGATAGATATTTGTGACTCCAATAGCAGCTGTCCATTCTACTACATCAGACTCCACAGAACAGCCTCTGAAACCCTGAAAAGTGGCCTGCTCCCTTCTGTCCTCTGGTTATTTTCAGATTCTTAACAGTTAAAGTGAAGAAGACTGTGCTACAATTCTAACACTGTGCCTGTTACAACGGATCTCACCGTCCTCTCCCACAGCAAGGGACCCAAGTGCTCCTGAAGCAGAAACGATGCTCACACACACCAGGGACACACATGCGGCTATAATCACAATGGAGCCCTTGCTCATCTGCCATAGAGGGTATAAGATATCACTACCCAGGGAGTTTAGCTGTGTTGCAGGTTTCTGCTTAATGTGAAAAATCTATGCTATATAGTCTTACATTTCCTCTGAGCAAGCAAGAATGAAATTCTCCTTCCTATATCCATGAGAATTGGTTTCCTGTTGCTGTAACAAATTGCAACAGACATGATGGTCTAAAACAATAGAAATGTATTATCTTATAATTCTAGAGGCTAGAAGTCCAAAATGAATTTTACTAGGATAAAATAAAAATGCAGGCAGGCTGATGCCCTCCTGAGGGATCTCTAGGGAGCAGCCATTTCCTTGCCACCTTGCCAGCTTCTGGAGGCCACCTGCACTCCCCAGCTCAAGGACCTCTTCTAGTAATGCACCACTCCAACCTGTTTCCATCGTTACAGCTTCTCCTTGACTGCCCAGCCTTCCCCTTTCACATATGAGGACGCCTGTAATTGAATCACCTTCAAAAAAGATAAGGTCTATGTAATTTTAGCAAGGCAGCCAATCTTTCTGGGCAAGGTCTGGCATCAATCAGAAAACTGCATTTGTCTCTGTTCGGGAAAAAAAAATGTTACCAATAAAATATGAATGCAATTTGAGGTACCTTCCCAAAGCCTCCAGTTTCCTCATTCTGTACTGATTTACAGTTCTACTATAGTGACCCGTGGTCTATATGGGACAGAATTCAGTGAATCTCTAAATAGGCCTGTACCCTTTCAAAAGGCACATTAATACCCACTTGCCTTGTAGAATGCCAATTCTTTCTATGAATATGTACCCATCATCCCAATGTTTACCCCCATTCATGAAACCCTGTGAAATAGAAGAAACTGTGAAACAAGCAAAAAGAAAAAAATCTTTTCACCATCATCAGCAGCATCTCACTTCCCTGCTTCTTCTCACCCTAAGGAATTGCTAGGAATTCTCTACTGATTCCATCCCCAAGTGACCAAGGGCCAGCAGACCTGAAAGGACAGGCCAAGAAAATGGATGGCCAGTCGGGATATCTGAAAGATAAGCCTCTGAGCATTCTGCATAAGGTTTTTTCTCTATCTGAGGTTAAAACCTTTCTTAAGCTAAATCAACAAATATCTTTCATCCTTCTAAATCTGTCACCTCCAAAGTCTTCCCAGTGGGGCAAGCATCACAGCGACTCTACCCTCCAAGCACGCAGGACAGTATCCTGGGCTATGCTGTGGAAGCTGACATCAGTCTGCAAAGGCAGACTCTACTCTGCTCACTCTACCAAGCCACAGGGGAGATACAGGGAACAATGTTGGTCCCTTTGGGGGTTTTTTCCTCCCCACACAGTGAGACAGGAAACAATAGCACACGTAGAAAGCCCTCCTACAAGACATGGCAAAAATGGAAGCCACATAAGCCATCTGCAAAATGGCTTTCATGCAAAGAAGTGGTGAAGCCAGCAACCGTACAGACTACAGAAGTAAAAAGTACAAAAAAATTATCATGGGTAAATGAGAGTGCAGATTCTAAAGTCATTTCCGGCTCCAAAAACATAACCATGGGGGGGGCACGACAGTGATGGAGACAAAGACAGAGAGAGAAATTTATAGACAATTTTAACATGAAGTCATTGTACTCACTGTCTGATGGCTTCGGTCACAGTATCGCAGCCCAAAATAATCTATCTCCACGAGGTTTATGTGACGGAAAACATGGTCAAGGACAACGGAACCTTTGGTTGACTTCTGCAAAATAATCCACAGATTGCTTTTTAACAAGATGCTTAGTCTTTCTCCACAGGACACAATCAAAGTGTCACATATTATAAGCTGTACTCATGGAAGCATTTGCATTAGATTGTGCTATTCTCTATAGGCTTTGCCTCAGTTACAAAGACAGATGTGCTACAAATTACCGCATATTAAAGAAATGGTTTTTAAAAAATCACCTTAAACTTTAGGAGCATTAAGATAATATAAGCTCCTTCCCCTATGTGATTACAAATTCTCTCCAGGATGAAATGCTTCTTAACTTTTTAATTTTATGTGTATAGGTGATTTTTTTACATGTTTATCTATGTATCGAGTGTGTGCTCAGTACCTACAGAAGCCAAAGTGAGGGCATCAGATCTTCTGTACCTGGAATTATAGATAGTTGTAAGCCCCCATGTGAGCTCTGGGAGATGAACCTGGGTCCTCTGGAGGACTAGCCAATGTTCTTAAGCACTGAGCCATCTCTCCAGCCCCCAAATACCTCTTTAAATAAAGATAACTCTCTATGTAAATAACAGTCAATAAATTTGTTCAGCATTTGTCAGTTCCCTTAATTCCTTCATTTCAAAAGTGATTCCCACATACACCAGTACTTTTAAAAGAATCTAGAGTAGAAAATCCATAAAATTAAAATAATAGCCAAAGCTTTTATTTTTCAACCCTCAAAGCCTAAATCTATAGATTAAAGCTGCTAAATATGTGTTGCAAAACCCCCATGAGGATAATTTACTTGATCTCTTACACATGAGCATAGACAGAAAACATTTATTTGGGTTGTATTTTAAGTACTATCATCTATATAAATACACTTCTTCTCTCCCTCCCAAGACACATGCACAGCCTAAGTAAAGCCCTGGGTTTGGGCTTATTATTATCTTATATATTATATAATTATTTGCAAACACAATAAATGTCTTGGCAGCAAGCAGCATGCCACACTGGTCTTGACAATGAGATGTCAGGATGGCACAGATGCAAAATCAGTCAGCTCTTCCCTTTCTTGGGCCTCATCACGGGCAGGTGTAATTGGGTGGTGAAAGAAATCCCCAGTTCATGCATTGTTTCCTGGGGCTTTTGTTCAGTGGCAGCTTCTCATAAACAATTACCACTAGCTGAGTAACTATATCAGGTAAATTATATATACCACAGGGCTTTTAGAAAATAGATTATGATATGAAGTAGTAAAGTTATACACTTGGAAAAGATAGTCCTTTTCACAAATCCCCAAACTCTGGTTCAACTAATTTCCCCACACACACATACATGCTTCAAGGTTCACTAAATTGTATACTTAAAGCCTAAAAACCTTCCATGATGGACTTATATATACATTGATGAGCAGCCTCTGCTAGAAGAGCAATGGTGCCTCCAGGAAATGCCTCTTGGTGCTCATGTCTTATGTATTTCTCTGCAATAAACATCTGGAAATGAAATCACTCAATAGAAGAATATCATACTTAAAACTAGAGTGGGTACTGCCAAGAAGACCATTATAATTCTTTTGGTGAAAATGCATGCCAAAACTTGGGTTGAGATGGGAAGTATATGGCAAAGAGGAGCTGTTTTTATTTTTATTTCCTTGACTCTACTAAAAACAAGTGCCCATTTATGTACTTACCATCTAACTGCATTCCCTAGCACAGGGGCTAGGAAGTTCTTAACTCAGTGTAGAGCTGACCCTCTGCTTCTTTAAATACATACACAATTTTATTTAGCGTATTAACTCTTCATTCCATCTGGAAATTATTTTTTGTGCTTGGAATAAGGCCTAAGTCTGTTTCCAAATGGATAAAAACTGTACCATTGTTTACTTAAAATCCATGATTTCTTTTAGGATTTGAAGTACCTTCACCCAAAGTCCCAATTTCCTCCCATAGATAGTCAAGAAGCAATACTTCTAAAATGCTAACAAATTTAATATACTTTGCTTGCTATCTCAAATATATTCTTAGATATTTTTCTTTATGAGAAATTCAGAAGCACCTTGAAAACTTAACTTTAAAAAATTTGAGGGGCTGGACATGATGCTTTATTCCCACAGTAGGCAGTGGACCTTTGTGACTTCAAGGCCAGCCTGGTCTATAAAGCAAGTTCCAGGCCAGCCAGGGCTACTTAAAAAGACCATGCCTCAAAATACCAAATAAATAATGTTAGAAATTTGGAATTAAATTGACAGATTAGAGGACTAGATGGGGTAGAGATAACACAGTGTTTAGATAAAACCAATATATATATATATTTTACATGCTTTATGCTGGCTAGTTTTGTGTCACCTTGACAAAGACTAGAATCATCTGTGAACAGCGAGCCTCAGTTTAGAAAATACCTCCATAAAATCTGCCTTTAGGCAAGCCTATAATGCATTTTCTTAAATAGTGACTGGTGGGGAGGGCCTAGCTCATTGTTGGTGGAGCCATCCCTAGGCTGATGGTCCTGGGTTCAATGGTGATATATTTTATATTTAATAAAATCAGTCTAGAATGTCAGAGAGAGGAAACAGACCACAGTCGATTCTCACCCAGCCAACTGCTCAGGGTAAAAGTTCTTTCCAGGAGTCCTCAATCTGACTCTCACTTCTACAGAATCCCACAGTGTCTTCCCACTCTGTCCTTAAATATCTTCTTTGCCCAGTTGTTTCACTTCTGGGCATGTTCAACTCTGCATCATACTCCTAGAGTTAAGATTAAAGATATGAGCTACTATTGTTTGGTTGTTAGGCCTTGAACTCATAGAAACACAGGAAGATCTGTCTCTGGAGTTATGGGATTAAAGGCATGAGTCGCCACTCTCTGACCCTCCTGGCGTGACTGTGGGTGGATCTGTTCTCTGATATTCCAGGCTGATTTTATTAAATATAAAATATATCACTACAGGGTTCTATAGAAAAAAGCAGGCTGAGTAAGCCGTGTGGAGCAAGCCAGGAAGCAGCACTCCTCCGGCTTCTAGGCTCCTGCCCTGCTTGAGCTCTGTCCTCACTTCCTTCAATGACAGATGACGATGTGGAAACATAAGACAAACCCACTCCTTCCCAACTTGTTTTTGGTCATGGTGTTCATGTTAACAACAGTAACATAAACTAGGACATGCTTATACACATAGTCTCATAAAATTTTACCTCTGTTTTGTGGCAGGCAAAATTATAGAACCCTTGCCCCAAGAAAAGACATCTTGTTCTCACCTCTGGAACTTAACATAAAGTCGCCGCGGACACTGTGGTGTCAGGTGGTACAGTGACCATGAGACAAAGAAATTACTGGTGAGTCGGTGAGTCCATATACTTAACACGCAAAGCAGTTGCTCTGGCAGAAGAAAAAGACACCTGCTTCAGTATGTCAAGTGTCCTTGTGACTTACGTAGGGTAAAAAATCCAAGGTCACATCCAAGTTTCAAAAACCCACCAATCTCCCAAGCACAGGACTTGAAATCCCATCGATTCCTATCCTGAAAAATCTCTACTCTGAAAAACACCTCTAAGAAACGCTGTATAAGCCTGCTTCCTGCTCAGTTCCTGTTGCTTCTCATCTGAGCAGAGCAGCCACTGTCTGGTGTGAGGTTTATTGTCCGGTGTAACTTCGTGGTATTCCTCGGCTCCCACCTGCCAGGATCCCTTTCCCCTCAGAGCTGCAGCACTTGCACTGGGGAAACCTTCCCTGTCAGAGCTGTAACACAATTTGAAAGATGGCGAAGACTGCCTGAGAAGCTGAGAGTTGGCTAGATTTAAAATGACCACAGGAACATCTTGGCATGTCTGTGAGTGTGTGGTCAGAAAAGTTAGACCAAAGAGCACACTCACACATTCGTGACTTGGGTCTTAAGTGGAGTGAAGGGGAGAGAGTGAGCTGAGTACCAGCAGCCTCCATCCCCACCCACTTTCCTTTGTCTTCTCCCACTTTCTCACTCTGTTTCTTGCTTTCAATTTCTGTGATTAACACTGACCAAAAGCAACATGGAGAGGAAAGACTCTAGCAGGCTTGCACGTTCTGATCACACCCCATCACTGAGGGAAGCCACAGCAGGAACTAATGCTGCTCACTGGCTTGCTCAGTGTTTTCTTATTCACCCCTCTCCTGTCCCGGCACAGCACCACCAGTTTTCTGGGCCTTCAACATCAACCATCAACCAAGGAAGCACCCTCACAGGCCAGTCTTCTCAACTGAGGCTCCCTCTTCCGAGGACGACAGCTTATGTCAAGACGACCAAACCAGACCAGCGCACTAAGGATGTGATGTGATGTGACCAGCTGTCTCATGCATGTCTTTTCTGGTGAGATGGAGTATCTCCTGTGAAACCATGAGCTAAGGTAAGACTTTCCCATTCTCAGTTGCCTTTTCAGGCATCTTGTCACAATATCTAGAAAAGGAAGCGCCCTCAAGGAGCTGAAGCAGCCTCTAGCTGACAGTCGACAAGGAAAGAATTACCCCATAATCACCAATCCGTGCTTCTGCCAACAGCCAAAATCAGACTAGGAGATTCTTCCCCAGAGTCCTCAGATAAGAGACTATAGACTGTAGATGGTGACACTGGACTGTGGTTGACAGCACTAGGAGTCAGTGGGTGGGTATGCACCCAGAGTATGGTTGTGCTGAAATAGAAACTGGCACAGGCTTATTCTTAGGTCTTTTTTAATTCTATTGCTGTTATACTTTCTGGTTGGCTATACTTTGGTTAATGTCCTGAACGGCGACTCATATACTGACATTAGTTTTACTCCCAGCCATCTTTGTTAAACTTATTAAAAAATATGTCTATGTTGTCTTTTGAGATCGCCATATTTTCTACAAATAAATAAGAAGAAATCTGTTTCTGAACAGGGGTGGCAATGCACACCTTTAATCCCAGAGAGAAATAGGCTGGTCTCTGAATTCAAGAACAGTCTGCTCTATGTAGAGAGTTTTAGGCCATCCATGGCCTCATAGTGAAACTCTGTCTCAAATTTAAAATAAAAGAATCATTGTTCTCTCTTCACAAAATACCTCTGATTACTTCTCTGTCCTTACTGCACTGACAAGGACCTCATTTACCAGCTGCTGGGAGAACACAGAAGGATGCTTTGCATCCTTCTCTTCCCAGTCCATTGAAACTGCTTCTAAAATCTCAATACTAAATATCATGGTTGTCACACAGCCTTGAAATATACCCTCTTTCGAGCGGAAGTCTCTCAATCCGCTTTCTCAGTCTTTCTGTTTCGCTGTTTGATTTTTAATCAGGAATTGATAAACCCATCAAGTTCTCCTTAGAAAACAGAGATGGCGGTCTGACTTTTGTCCTTCCATCCATGAGTTACATGTTTGCAATGAAGACATTCCCATTTTAGTTTTCTGGCCTGGTTATATAATAGGAACACCCTCCCTATCTGGAGAGAATGTTCCACTGTGTGTTGGTGGAGGTTGGAACTAGACCCCTAAGTGACTGAAGCCAGGCCAGAGATGCAGGGCCTAATTTTCAGCCAAGGACTTGACCTCCAGACAAGTGTCTCAGATACAGCAAGAACTAAGAATTATTCAGTCAGAGGTGTCCAGTTAGTAGAGGCATGGAGCTGTGGCCCCAGCTGGATAGAATAGTGATCGACTCCTCAGCCAGGCTTTCCATTATTCCTGAGGTAGTCAGGAATGGCCAAACAGAGCACCACATGCCTTCCCTTACCCTACGGAAGCAGTGATGCTTACCCTGAGAAACATAATAGTGTTCTGAGTAAAACCCAAGTGGCAGCATAAAAAAGTCATCATAAACACAACTTATTCTAACAATGCTAAGCATTCCATAGGGGTTTAAAAGCTGGTTCTGGCTTATGTCACTATGAAAAGAATTGATTGGAAAATTAGCAGATATTTCAGTCTCTGTAGACATCAACCTGATAGGAACCCATGCTTCCCCTGGGCTCATACATCCACAGCAAGTCTGGACATCTACTTGATCCATCACTGCCTCCTCCCACGATTTGGACAAGAATCTTCATCTTCTGCTTCCTGGTGTTTTTTAAGGATTATAAGTAAATAATCCCTGACCAAGTGAAAATCTTCAAGATGAAATCTCTTACCATCCCAAGTGTTAGTTTTTTGCACGTGGCGTGTGAATGGAATCTCAACACCAGAAGTACCACACTAGAGTTTATTACAGCAGGGAGCAGAGATGGGGCAGAAGGGGGCAGAGAGAGAAGAGAGAGAGGCTGGGGCTTGTGTGAGCTCTTTCATTAAAAGGGTGGGCGGGCCCATGTTTGCATCGCCACACCCAGAGAGATGATTGACAATTACATTCCAGGTGAATGCAAGCTTTGGAAATCCTTACACCAAGGGCTATGGAATATATCTAAACTTTCCTGTAATTTCAAAGTGTTTACAGCAAGTTGGAATGTAAAGCTAATCTCCCACCATTATCTGTCCTGTGGGTCGTATGTACAGACACAGGGAACAAGATGAATAAATGGAGAGGTACAGCCACATAGCCCCTCACATTCTATCCCCAGACAAGCCAACAAGAAGCAATTCATGAACAAAAATGGAAAGAATTATGCAGGAAATACTGGAGACTTTAAAAAAAAATATGTAAGTCAAGCTTTCTCTATGAACACTACTTTCATATTCCCACATGAGCTAGAAATGTTAAGCACTCTTTCATACATATAATCTACTTATAGAGCATAAAATGGCCTAACATGCTTAGTCATGAAGAGCGTATGCAAAAACAAACTTAGAAAGCCGCCTCAAAGCTTGATGTGGTGGCACGTGCCTGCAACCACAGCCCTCGGGAGGCTTAGACAGGCAGATTGCCATGAGTTTGAGGGCAGCCTGAGGTACAAAATGAGACCCTGCCCCAAGAAAAGAAAAAAGAGTTAGGGAGCGACCTCAATATGGAAATTTTTTACATATGAGAAAGTCATGAGTTTTTAAAAACTATCATTCCCAAAGTACCAGAATACAGTTTACCAAGCCTCTGGGACAGAGAATCTGGTTCTGAAAACATTTAGGATTTATTTTCCTTCCTTCAGAGCAGGAAAATCCTCTACATAGAGACCATAAGGAGAACATCCACTGATGGGCAATGAATGTCATTCTGAGCTGAGAAAGAGCCATGTCTACACATGCCCTGAGAATACAACCATGTCAGCGGTAGAATTCTGGATTCCAGTCTCCTTTCTTATATGGCCCTAAGAAACCATCTTCCAGTAAGGAAATTAGAATGTAGGGGGCTGGGATACAGCTCTGTGATAGCAAGCCTGCCTAGCCCCTGCTGCTGCCTGCTGCCCCATGTCTGTCTCCCTCTGTCTCATATAGCCCAGGCTAGCCTTGAACTTGACATGTTAGCTGAAAATGACTTTAAATCCTGATCCCCACAACTCTATCCTGTACTACCATACCCCAAATGTTTTATGTAGTACTGTGGCTCCGTGATACTGTGTTACAATCCTAAAAACAAACACTACCAACTGTGCTTATACCCCAGTCTCAAATTATTGTCTAGAAGGTGGGGAAAAGTAAACTACTAGGTGCCAGAGGAGAGGAAGACAAGGGTACAGGAGCTGTAGTGAGGAAAGCGTATGTCTGGTATCAAAACTCTAGAGACACTGAAGATAAGAGGTGACAAAAAAATCTTCTTAAAGTGATCTCTGAAGAAAAACAAAGAGAGAACCAGTTTTCATCTATTACTTGTGTAAAATACGTTTAAAAACCAGAGGCAGTAGAGAGGAGGCATTACCTTCCTTTGCTCAGTGAGGCTGCCCTGTTGCCCATTGGCATCCGCTGCAATGGGTATTGTAAAGAAATGTGAGGGGACAAGACGGGAACATGTCAGTAAGCTCTCGCTTTATTCCCATTTAAAGTTACTTTAGAACTTCTTCATCTGGCTTCTTCTTGATCCCATCCAGCATCAGGCATGAGACTCCACTGCGGAGTTCCTGCAGCCCTCAAGACAAGCCTTCAGCCCTGAACTAAACGGCTACTTTGATTTGAAAGTTAAGACTGATTCTCACTTCCTTCTTAGCAAAGGAAAGGCCTGCATGTGATCGCAGTTAGCATCACTGCAGTTTTACTGTCTATTTCTAAGAGAAATCCAGAACCATAGAAGTTATAATTACAACTATGGTACTTAGCAACACATCTAAGGAGTTTCTAAATAAATAATGTTTTGTTTCTAATAATCAGCCTCCACTAGTGATAATCTCACAATAGTGTTGGATAAGAATTCAACTATCAGAAAAGGAGTTCTTCCCACTTTAAGGGGTACCCCCTTGTATTCTAGTCTAATGGTCATATTCCCTTCTCTGGAGGATGCTTCTGCCATTTATCTTTTAAGACATCCGCTTTGTTATGACTCTTTGTCCTCCAGACGTACAAAGTTTTTTGCCTGTCTCTTAATCTATTTGATCTTTATTAAGTTCATCTGTTACTTCTCTTTTCTATGGAAGTGTAGACATTCTACACTTGATTTTTATCCAAAAAGCTGAGAAACAATGAAGTTCAAATGGTTTGGAAGCAGGTGCTGATGATTATATTCCACTTCCTTTGTGAATAATCTAATAATTTATAATCCCAGCAAGATTCCTTAAAAGTTCACTGAATGAACACTGAGAGCCAATGGACAACTGAAAAACAAAAATATGATGAAAACATCAGACTCTTTCTCCCACATCTTATGAAGCTTCCATTTTTCCTGGCCAATCAGATTTAGGACAATAGAGCAGAAATGAGTAGATTCAGCACCTATTACACTGGATGAGCAAAATCGAGTCAGTTCACTCTTAATTAAAAATTTCCCCTTTGTTTCAGTGATATATAATTCTAAGAGACTCAATATATTCTAAAGGTACAATAAGAAATCAGTATCTTCTGTTTGAAATTCATAAGACACTAAAAACTAAAAGGTCCTGAAATTAAGTTACATATAATATGTGGAGGTGTATAATTTTTGTAAATAAAGTTTTGTCTCTAATACTTGGCTTCCATTAGTGAGAGTCTCACTAAATACACACATGCAATAAAATGCACAAGCATTCTGGGCATAAGGTAGTTAAACCAATAAGGAAAGCACCATCCATTTAATGGCTCAGAAAAACCTTAACTGTTACAGAACAAACATTTGCCTTTAAAATGAGGGTGAATCAACTGCCTGTGGCATTTCTGGATTGTGAATTATATGTCATATAACTCAGCATATAGACATAAGTTATTTTCATATCAGCAACTTTCTGGAAACAATTTCTAGAGACTCAGATATAGTCTTAGAGAGCAACTCCCAGTGAGGACAAGCTGATTTGGAAATACCACCAGTGGGCTTTTTAAGCAGAACAAAGGATCCTTCAAATGAGTAATCACACCTTTGCAGATTAACATGACACTACAAACCAGAAAGGCAGGTTTTGGCCAGGCACACAGAATAACCACGGCATTCTACAAGACAGCTTGCTCCTTCACAAAGGGAAAGTGAGTCTCGCTGAGGTCTTCCCCTGCTCTCCCTTTATTTACTATTTTGAACAAAAGGATTTCCATGGAAAGCATGAGTACAGTAGGTGGGACCCTGGAGAAAGCACATCTCAGGCATCAGTGGGAATCTCTTGTCAGGTAAGCAAGATATGCAGCTCTTGATGGCTTTTTACTGAGTGTTATCCTCACTTTCATTTACCTACCCTTTATCATGGAAAAATATAGGCTTTTCTTTCAAGCTGCTATTTTTTTTTTCATATACAATTTGTGTATCCTGATAAACTTGGAATGAATTTTTCTCAGGCTTTAAAGTATTAACTATTGATTGGTATGCACCAACCTTAATACTTAGCATACAGCAGCAATCCTTTGCTCATGATTTACATTTGGCCAGAGCTCAAGGCAGCTGGTGTTTGTTCAACTGTTTTTGAAGAAGCCAGTGTGACCTCACTCACATACTGACAAGCCACCTGAGGTGGGTGGGATGGTAGGGTGGCCCATCCATTCCCATCACCTTATAAGTCTCTCCAGCAAGAGACCTCATCCTATGGTAAGTCAGGGCTCAGAGAACATCGACCAAAGTTGGATAGCATCAGCTTTGTGCTCTGTTGACTAAAAGAAGGCATAAGATCAGTCCAGAGGGGAAAAGAGTAAAAACAGACTCCTCCTCTTGGCAGGAGCAATGGCATGGACCTATGCTGACGAATGGAGGGCGCAGAGGCTGCCACCCTTGTACACAGTGAACTTGATCTGTTTTCCCTCCCGCCTGGTTCTGTTCTTTACAATACTTCCCCCACCTAACTCATCCTTTCCCTCATTGTCAACTTACAATAAAGCAAAGAACAAACATATTTATGAAAGTAAACTAAAGGCTTTCCTATACTTTCACCCTCACAAAAGCTATGTGAAATGAGCATTTTATTCTACCAGAATCGGGGAACAGGTGGCATGGTTACTGCAACATGGAAAGGTGTGGGACGGGATTTCTGCCCAAATGTATTTGACTTAAAGCCCCAACTCATACTGTGACATCAGCTATTCTCAAGGCATGGAGGGGTGGACATGTGGAACCTTCCGTGAGACAGGAAATCAACAGTATTCTTGTGTAGGTCACACCTGCAACCCCAGCACCCAGGGAGGCAGGTATGGGCTACAACACCCTCAGCCTTTACTTACTCATTTTTTAAATGGGTTCTATTTACAATGAAATATTTGAAACTTCATTGCTTTAATTTTTTTAAAATACCAAGAGAGTTATTTTCCACACGTCTTACAAAGCAAGAAAACTTGCAATAAGCCAACAGTCTATGTTTTATAAATACAGTCATGGACTGGAGAGGTGGCTCAGCAGTTAAGAGTACTGACTGTTCTTCCAGAGGACCTGAGTTCGATTCCCAGAATACACACGGCAGCTCACAACTGTCTGTAATTCCAAGATCTGACACCCTTACACAGTTATACATGCAGGCAAAATACCAATTCACATAAAAATAAATATTAAAAAATTAAATAAATAAATGCAGTCACTTATAATAAATATTTGAGGCTAGGCATGGGGACTCACTCTTGTAATCTCAGCACCAAGAAGCCTGATACCAGTGGACTGCCATGAGTTTGAGGCTATGTTGACCTAGATGGTAAATTCTGGACTCGCCTAGACTATAGCATGAGAACTACAATATATATGGTTATATGAATGAGCTCTAGTTTGAATTTTAAAGATATTTCATAGTCTTTCAATGCACTATTGTTAATACTATCAAAACATTCTATTGTTTTGTCTTTTTTCCTTTATTTAAAATAGATTGTCCTGATTATTGTGTGTCCACCACACCCCACTCCTTCCACTTCCTCCCCACCTCCTCTCCCACCTGGATCTACTCCCTTTCTGTCTCCCACTAGACAAAAACAGACTTTAAAAGATTAATATAACATAATACGATAAAACCATAACTATCACATCTTTAGTTGAACACAACAAACCAACAGAAGGAAAAGAGCCGAAGAAAAGGCACAAGAATCATATTCTATATTTACACAGAAGGTTTAAGGAAAAGGTTTTTAAATCCATCTATCTTCTATTCATAATTTTTTTCAAGCTATAGTGTAATAAAGATTGCTGCAAACATTTCAGTTCCTGCCATCATGAGGTGGAATCTGATTGCCGCCCCCTCCATCCCTGGGCTAGCCTGTGATTATTCCTACACAAATGATGCTGTATCTGTTGCAGTTGGCTGCCCCTCACTGCTGCTGCAGAGCCCTGAGCTACTACAGACAATGTCCTGCTTTGCTACTAGTCTAGAAAAATACAGAAGTAGGGATCTTTCACAGGCACTGGATGAAAACATTTGAGGCTCCCAGACTAAAGAACACTGTCAAGGATGGCAGTCAGTGTTGGGCCTTGCTCAATATCCCAACTTACCAATCATGAAGGATAAGAGAATGACTACCGTTCACCCACATGCTTGGGGGGTTGTTACACAACTACACAATATAGATCATTAGACTACTGCAAAGCACTAAGTGTTCTCTACCTAACAGATATTCCCCGAAGGAAAGCCAGACCTCACGAGAAACACTAGCAACTTTTTGACCTCCTCTTAAAGCTCAACAAGTAAAAACCACATTAGAGAAGAAAGCATTAAAAAAAAAAAAGTAACAATCAGGAAGCATCAGATATACCCAAACCCAAGAACACTACAATATAACACACCTAGCTGCTGTGGGATGGTCTTTCCGTATGTTCTGAGTATGTTATCACCATTGCTTTAAAAAAAAAAGCTGCTATGGCCTAAGACAAGGAAAAACAGAACAAGACAGGTAATCCAAGCAGAAAAACAGGGAAAAATAGATGTAGTCGAAAAGATGCTATTGTTAGTATTTTGCGTGTGGAAGGATGGAACACGCTACCAAGAGGCCATGTTGAGTTTACTGGGGGAACAGGTGGGGGAGAGAAAGAGAAGAGAGAGAGGGGTAGGAGAGAGATCCCCTGCCATGTGTATCAGCCCCTTTAAAGGGTGACCATGTAGACACGCCCCAGGCATGAGAGAGAGCACTCACTATGGGGCTGTGTGTGTGTGTGTGTGTGTGTGTGTGTGTGTGTGTGTGTGTGTGTGTTCTGCCAGCAGGAATGTGGCCACAACATGGACTAGAATGGCCACACCCAAGAGGCAAACTAGGGCAATGTGTTTATATGCCAACAGCTATGAGCTGCCCAACGAAGCAAAATGGGAAAGTACCAGTAAGCCAGCAACCACACAGCAATACACAGATCAATAGAAATGGGTTAAGATGTAAGAGCTAGTAATAGCCTGAGACACTGGCTGAACAGTTTGTAATTAATATAAACCTCTGTGTGTTTATTTGAGACCAAACAGCTGCAGAACACAGGGAAACTTCCAGCTATGCCCAGCCTCTTACAGTCAGGAAGAGACCAAGCTACTGAACTGAAGAGGCCTCAGAAATATGTGGATATGCAGCAGCAGACAACCCTAGACTGTCCTATCCTGGTCCAAAAACCGGGACTGGGGTCCATAGTCTGGATGCTGTTGTATCTATCTAGTTTACTGACCAATAACTGTACCATGATTGTGTAGACACAATAAAACATCCAGAGATGATTTTTTCAACCCATCAATATTTTAGCAAGAGAGAAATCATAATAAAACTTATATAGTAAAACACTAACAATTTTACCCATTGTGAAGGATATACAGACTTCTTTGCATTATTCCTTCAGCTCTTCTGTAGGACTGAAATTATTTCAAGATAAAATTAAATAAATTCTTTCACTGTATCTTAATCGGTTCCTCAGAAGTCCCAGCCTCAGTCAATCTGTCCAGCCTGCAACTTGCTCTCAGAAGGGTCTTTCTGTCTCTGTCCAACCCCCAGTCTTTTTGTTCTTCCTTAAGAGATCAGTGAGAAGAAAGGCTGTGTGGAAAAAGAAGGTTGTGAACCCCCAACACAGATTATTTATATTCTACCGCACAACATAACACCAGATATGTGTCACATGATAGCCTCCCTGTTAACATTTATCACCCCAGAGTGACTGAAGAAAACATTTCACTAAAGTCATTTCAATAACTATCTTTTTCTACAAAAGGTCATTGCTTTAAAAGTGCAGCAGGGGGGAAATGGACTGGCATGCCTCATGAGAGTCTGCTTCTCTCCTGGGGCATCTTCTTACACAGCCTGGGAGGTTGGGTGAACTCACAAAAGAAGGGCGGGAGGGCCCCAGAGGCTGGAAGAGAGGGAGTGCTCAGGGTCTCTGTGCATAGACAATGCAGGCTGCATTGGAACCTTTATTTTCACTGATGTACTTAAGGCAGCCATCTATCTAGCATGCACAAAGTTCTGAACTCCATCTGTAAAATATCCTCCAACACATGCACACACACACACACATACATTCATTCAGTGGCCCACAAAGTGGTGGAAGGATTGGGGAATACCCCACTCTGCCTCTTTCAGCAATCTGAGGCACCCTGGAACTTCACGGACTCTGTGAAGACATCTGAGGTGGTACCCGCAGTGACAATGACTGGGTAGCAAAGGAAAAAGATCTCAAGGACCTCAGACAGTAGGGCCTCCAGGGTCTGTTTCAGCAATCTTGCTTAGAAGCCTGATACATACTTAGAAAACTCACAACCACAAATCCAGTCTTCTGTTATTAGGGTTACAGACAGTTCCAAAGGTCTGGGGTCACAGGAAACAGAAACTGATCAGAAGAACTGTAACTGGCAAGCTTGGGACATTCCCAGCAGGAAGGCCAAAAGGCACTGGGAAGTCAGAAATGAACTGGAAGAGGAAAGCCCACAAGGAAAGGATTCCACAGAGTCTCTGTTTCTTCCCACCTTACCTGTAGTAACACGGTGACTGAGTAATTTATACAAAGAGGCATTCTCCCTGGCATTTCATCACCTAAAGCTCATTTCTGCAAGGGAGTAAAAGAAAAGCAGAGACAGACACACTCTCTGAGAACAAAAACCCTACAATTGCTTTGCCTCTTTGTTATGATAGTGCTGCATGACTTTCTATATTACTGGCAAATGTGCTCTCCTAAATTACACACAGCTCACCATGTCCACCGCTCTGCCACGACTTTAATTTATTTATGATCACCGTGTATGTGGGTGTAGGAGGGGAAGCATGTGCCACAGTGGGCATGTGGAGGTCAGGGAATGTGGATGTTTCTCTCCTTCTGCCTTCACGTGGGTTCTAAGATCAACTCAGGTTCCCAGGTATGGTGGTTTAAACGGGGAACATCCCCCACAGACTCATGCATCTGAACGCCAGCCTATGTTGCTCTTTGGAGAGAGTACAGCACCTTTAGGAGCAGAGCCTTCCTAGAGGAAACAGGTCACATAGACTTTGGGAGTGTATAGCCATATCCCAGTCTCCACTCTCAGCTTCCTTTAGAATGAAATGTGGTCCAGCTTCCTGTCCCAGCCTATGCTACCACGCCTCCGCCATCACTGTGAACTCTCCCACTGGAACCATAGCCAAAACATTTTTTCATAAGTCACTTTTAATCGGGGTAATTTTATCACAATGAAAAGTAACTAATACACCAGGCTTGCACAGAAAGCACCTCACCTGACACACACCATCTTGCTGGCCCTGTAGCTCTTTACCTATGTTTATAACGCCTAACCCCTGTCAAGTCACTGATCTGGGAGCCTTCCACCCTGGCTACTACATTGCTACCAAAGGAGGACTGAGAGTGTATTTCTCACCCAGGAAAAGGGGGCTTTGAGAACACAATGGAAGACCATCAATGATAAAGCCTTCAAGCATGCTCAGGCTCTGGGTTTGATCATCAGATTCGTAAGAAAACAAAAATACAAAAGAAAATGTTACAATAACACCACAGAAGATACTGAACTGCTACAGAAGTTCCAGCCCACATAGGGGAACCTGCATCACTGGATACATCAAGGTTCTTCTCTGCTGTGGCCTGAAGACCGCAGCAGAATGAATAGTTTAGAAATCACAATTTCTCTCTCTGCCAACACTATCATCTCCTGGACATTTATTTGGTCAGTCTCTACCCCACAAGCCAACTGGAGGTATATCCAACCTTATATGCCCAAAAAATTTATCACAGGGCTATCAGGGATCTTTACAGAGGTACATGCAATCACAATCCACTACTGTTTATTGAAGCCCCTTCAAATGGAGCCTCCCAGCTTCAAGGAAAAGTAATAATCCCTGTAGGGGATTGTGGGCCAAGCTGTACAACAAAAATAAATCAAAGTGCTTGTTTTCATTTCAATTTTTGAAAAGGCACAGAAAGGAAAGAACACTATTAGAGCAACAATTTTAAAATCTGCAACTTTCTTACTCCGTCACCCTCTGCAGACAGGCTCTTGGTCCAGCACCGCCGTTCCATCCACTGCTTCTTACTTCGAAACTTCTAGAAGCGCTACAATGTGTGACAGCTCACAGTACGGATGACCACTCCTGAACTCACCAGTCCAGTCCCCTTCGCTTCCATTCCCATTTCCTTTACTGCTGTGCTTATGTATGCACCCCACAAAAGTTCTACCTTCCACAAAACCGTGGAGGCAAGCGGCCCGACGGCATTACAGACCAGTCTTCATCCCGTGACCCAGCGTGAGTGGCTGTTGCACACATCGATTTTCACACCAGTTAAGTGTCACAACTGGATACGACCCGGCAGCAACAGCCCCTGTTTCCAAACAAGGAAGGTAAGGTTGAGGAAAGCTGGCTGCGTGATATGGAATGCTGTGGAACCGGAAGTGGCTCTGTGTAGAGGCGAGCCCAAGTCTCCTAACCTCACTCCTTCCCAAATAAGACTTAGAAAAGCCATGTTTCTCACCAGAACAATTAGAGAAGGTGCTGCTAAAGAAAACTGAAGGTGCTCTAGTCAAAGCTTTTCAAAATAAGAAGCAGCTCATGTTTAAATCCATTAATTCTATAAAATATCTTTTAGCACTACTTCTAACAATATAGTAATTTTAAACTTATCAATATTGATACAGCAAGACATTTGTCTATCTTGTGATAAGAACTGCAAACCACAAATTTTAGCTACAAATACAAATACATAGTATACAGTAAACATTCAGTAAATTACCCTGAATAATGAAGAGGAGGGGAAAGAATAGGCAGGTAGCCCAAGTAGGACCCCACTGGCAATGGGGTTGCCCAGGCAATCTAAAAACGTTTGCCTCACAAGATGTCTCTCCTTCATTGTGAATTTACTTTGCCTCTGGTTCATCTCTTTTTCGTTGTTGTTGTTTATAAAATTCAGACCAGTTGCAGTCCTTTAAAAAGATACTATAAGGTATGGAAGAAGATGAAGATCTAAAGGTCCTGGCAGACTGACATTTTCAGAAACAGTGGGGATGGATATCATGTAACTGTTTTCCATTGTTTCTACCATAAACTATCTCTCTACAATAAAGCAGTTGTGGCTACTGTCACACAAGCAATGAAATGGATCTAACTTAAATACACCCTAGAGTCAATTAATAGCCAGAGTGCAGACCAGAAGCCATTTCCCCCCACTGCACACTGGCAGGGCCACTTTCTCTAACATGCCATCCAGGACCCACTGAACAAGAGAATCCATGCCTGCCTGGCACCGGAGACCTAGTGAAGTCACGGGTCTTGTAAGAGAACCCACAACTGCTACTTTACAAAACCAGCACAGTCCCTAACTACTCCTTAATATTTGGCCTTATAGCCACAGATAAATGTAGTCTTCATCCACATCAGGGAAACTTCTCTTTGGAACATACAGAGGCCATTACAGAAAACTACAACTAACCAAAAGGCAGGGCTGTGGAGCCCTGTCCAGATGGATACATGTCCAAAACTACTACTACACATAAGGCTTGGGGAAACTGAGGAAGAGGAGCAGAGAGACTGTTCAGAGCCAGAGGAACAGAGAAATTGCTGTGAAACTGTGTCTCCTCGCCAACATGGCTACCTACACATGAGCTAAAGAAGAACAATAGCCATGCTAACATTGATGGGGAGAAGTATATGAGATCTCAACCCTACACAAGGAGCTATAGGCAACTAAGAACTCCGAGAAGCAAAAATAGTGTTCAGAAAAGAGCACGCCGAACAGTCAGCCCCGAAAACTAACATATGAGTAACAACATACATTTATCTATTTAAGAACATATGTGTATATACATATGCATATGAGTAACATTGCACATTTGTGTATTTAGGAATATATGTGTATTTTCATATGCATCTGAGTATATGACAACAATAAATGGAAAGAGGGGCCATGAATTTGAAAGAGATCAAGGAGGGGGTCCATGGGATAGGTTTGAGAAGAGGAAGGAGAAGGAGAAATAATGTTATAATAATCTCAAGAAATAAAAGAAATATTTTTTTAAATGAAAATATTCAATTAAAGAAGAAAGAGGGTCAGGAGAATGGTAGATGAGAACAGCAGAATAAAATGGGTGCTTGGGTATAATCAAAATGCACTTTATGTATGTTTGTGTATGTCTGAGTGAAGCACATCATTTTATATGATTAACGTAGGGTAATAAAATGACTGACATACAAGAATGCCATTCAGCTTAAACCTGTAAGCACCCCATGCTCAACTGAGAGGTTGTGAAGAAAGAAAATTTGTAATATTGCAATCTTATAATCCACTTACTTCTTTATGTCTGAAAATTTTGAAGCTGCTCATTAATCTTCAACTAGCCAAATATTTAATAAAACAGATTAGTTCCTTAATATTTTCAGTTAAATATTAATGTTGGAAGAGAACACAAAGGCACTAAAAGATTTTAAAGAAGACATAATGAATCATTTTATAATGTGAATCACCAACTCCTAAATCACAGGTTTTGGAAACTCAGATTTTCCTGAGCTAGAAAAAGGATGATGCCAGTTCTGATTACTAATTACATTATTACAGGCCTTGCCTACTCATCCCTGGCTCAGCAGTTCTCTTACTGGGGGAACTGGAAATGCCACTATTTTTTCTAAGGCTGCATCCTCATCTTTAACACCAGACAGCACCTAAGACCCAGTCACCATTTTGAACAATGAAGATGCTGAGACTCACAGTTCCCACATCTGGTTCACTGCCCTTTCCCTTACAACTGCAACATCCTCGCTCTTCCTGATTTTATCTGTTCAGTGGATACAACTCTCATCCCAAGAGCTGTCAGGAAAATGAAATCTATGTCGCTTTTAACAGGAAAGGAGTGTGGGCAGTCATGAGCAAACCTATTCTTCTATGAGGGAAACACAACACTCTCACCCTCCCTTCGGCTGAATATAAGAGGTGGAGAGTGGTCCATGGGGTTCCCTGCCTTACAGAAGGAGAGGCAGGATATCTGCCTCCCTCACAAGTCCGTGCAAGGCAATCTGACCTTCAGCAAGTTTGTTGAATCACTTTCAAACTCTGTCCTTATTCACAAAAGGAATTAATAACCCCTGCCCAACCCACATCACAGGCTGCTTTGGAAGATCAAATAAAACATACCTGGAAGCTCTCTCTAAAAGTGTAAAGCACCACATAGATAGTTCCAGTCTCACCCCCACCATCTAATGCCAGAGGCACATAATCATGTCTCTATTTCACGTTAAACAGGCTCTGCAGAACTGAGAGATGACAGTAAAAGCACATTCCATTAATTTGCTAAAGCCATTTTTAAGGGAATAAAGGGTTTGTGAGGCTTCCACATGTTAGAAGCTGGGGGTGGGGAGCACAGCCATGTACCCGGTGTTCCTGGAGCGTGGGTCCAACAGCAGAAACTGTGCAAGTTCCTAACATTACCAGACTCCATTAGAACATGAAGTGCCCCAATAGAACACTTTATTCTATAAACTTCTAGTCCATTTTGATCATCTGATCTTGCCATCTTAAGTCAGTACACTAAGGAACTAGTCTCACAAATCCTTCAACCAAAACAGTAGAGGCTCCTATTCCCACTACACATTAAATGAACTGGAAAAAGTCCTTAACCTCGAGTGTCTACCTCTCTTATAGGACAGTTACAGGCTAAGAACCCAATCTCAAATGGGTGTCCTGCCATCACTCAGGAACATTTTGAAGGTGTTTGTGGGTTGCCAGGTGGGCAGTCCTTATCAACAGAGAGCAAACTAGAATACCTATTCCTCTGCTTCTCCTCCTTCAAGCCATTCCTGCTACATCAAAGCCTTGGGTGTTCAACATGTCTAGTGCACAGAGAGCCATATCTAGGCTGCTGAAGCCACTTCCGTTATATGAACTGTCTAGCCTGAGGACCACTCAGAAATCTGGCTCCTCTTTGTGTCTGCCTATTAACACTATCAGAGTGCAAAACTCTCTACCAGGCAGTAATAACATGTCAGTTTTGATTTCTGCAAGGCCATGATAACACTCTGAGGCTTCTTTGATCAAACTCTGGATGCGTTTGACACTAAAGCTCCTGCATGGTTCGCAGACCCCTCAGAAGTCTTTCTTCCACATCCTAACCAGAACACTTCCTTTCCACCCCCAATTCCCTCTTTCCCTTTGCAGGGAAAAGCCTTTCTTTTGTAGGCTTCATGTCTGACTGATAATTGGTTAGATTTCTGCCCCTACTGATAGTGTTCAGTAACAGAAGTCATAAAAAGTATAGTTAGAATTTGCAAATGGGAAAAAAACAAACCAAAACAATTTTTTTCAAGTAAAAATAGGGCAAATGTGATGGAGTTATGTTTTCTTTTTTAAATATCAACCGTATTTTTTTTAGAGACACATTCTTGCTTTTTTTTTTTTTTTT